>JANHFR010010065.1:0-10333 GCA_032468015.1 Mimophis mahfalensis | reverse complement strand
AAGGAAGTGTCCCCAGTTTCTCCACACCAGTGCAAGTCACTGTGGCTTGACTCTCCAATGAGGATTCAGGAAACAAACATTCAAATGCTTCTTCCCAGAAGGGCTTAATAAATCCATTTCTGTCTTCCTTTTCCAAGATAGGTTTTCTCATATGAAGAAACTCCTGGAATCCTAATATCTCCTTTGAATGGATTGAAAAGCTGAGAGCACCATGGAGGAAGTTTATATTCTCATACTTTTGAAAAGGAAGAGATGTGAACTCCATCTCAGCTGACATAATCCACACTTTACATACTGCTATTTCTGCAATATTCTCATATTTTAATATGGTGGGAAACATTCTTATAAATACCATGGTCTTAATATCACCATAAATAACAGAAATGTTAGCAGTGCTTTCAGTTACAACATGGTATGTTTGAAATCCTTCTGTCACCATCTTATCAATGTTATCAACAAAAGTGATTATTGGGAATCTTTCAATGAAATCAAAACAGATTCCTTTCTGAGAAAACATAGGAACAACTTTCTGGATAAACCTCTCTCCATTGTCATCATTGTCATATAATACCCCAATCCACCTCCACTGGAAATGTAAGAGTAACTTAAGAATTCCTCTGCATTGTCTGTGGACATTTGGGAACATCTGGTGGTACAAAGCAATCTGAGTTTTCCTACTTAACTCAGCTGAAGAACCATAAATGAACTAAAATAGAAACAAGAAGAAAATAAAGGAGGGCATGGAACAGAGATTTGAAAATTGATTATTAAATATTTTAAATTCAATTAGATTCAGTGAGTATTATTAAATATTTTAAATTCAATTAGATTCAGTGAGTATGGATGAATCAGGGCTACTAGCTATACTATTTGGTAATGAAGGTTTGGAGTCTCTATAAAATATTGGAATATCCTAGATAATCAATTTTGTGTAGTAGAAGGCTGTAAGCCAGGAGGCCATGAGTTGTAGTCATGAATTGTAGTTGCTTTAAGCACAAAGTATCTGACTGACCATGGGCCAGTCATTTTCTATCAACCCTAGAAAAAGGGTAATGATAAATTACTTTGAAAAGTCTTGCCAAGAAAACTGTATGAATTTGTCCAGAAAATTGCCAACGGTCGAAAATTACATGAAGACATGTGCATAGGTTACAAAAATGCCAAACTGAAGACATTTAAGTCAAAAAAATTTGTTATGGGTGGCAACAGTTTGAATATAAAACAGATAAAATTTTAGATGTTCTATCTCAGCCCTAAATGGCAAAATTGCAAAATATCTATTTCAGCTTGAGAATTATGCTTCAGCTTTTCTCTTAATGTTGTTACATCAATGAATGTATGTTGATTTTATGCTTGAATAAGCAAAGAACATCTTGTTTGATCGTAGTATGATTCACTTTATACTCACCATAAGCAAACATTAACTTTTTATGCTTTTAGAAAGCATGCTCTGATAACAAGAAATCTTTGAATAGCAATGAAGGAGAATATTCGTAGCTCAGAGTTGAAATGAGGGGTCTTTGGTGCTCTCTGATCTTGGTTGTTTTCTTGCAGATGTTTCATTACCCAAACTAGGTAACATCAGTGCTGGTAAGGAGTGCAGTTTGTTGTCAATTTATATTCAAGTGGCTTGCCTGTCAGTGTTGGTGGTGGTGGTGGGGTTCTTAAAGATTCTTTGGCTGGGCTGTTTTCTCTTGGCTTCTTTGGCAGTTTTTTGAGTGGGATATTGTTTACTTGACTGTTGGCAGTTAATCTATGTTGATCTGGGAGCTGATTGTTGGTGTAGAGGTGCTTGAGTCTTTTGATAATTTTTGGGCTGGGTGATAGTCTTTTTTGCATAGTCTGTAGATGCTGGTAATGTGTATGTATTGATAGGACAATTGAAGGGACAAAAGCTGCAAGCAGCAGACCAGTTTACATACCTTGGCGGCACCCGCTCCCAAGCAGTGACAATTGACACTGAGGTCAACTGCAGAATCACCAAGGCAAGCTCTGCATATGGCAGACTACTAACCAATGTGTGGGACCACTGTGGAATCAGCCTTGCTACAAAGCTTAAAGTCTACCGAGCAATAGTGCTAACTACCCTGATGTATGCCAATGAGACTTGGACTGTATTCAAGAGGTACACTACACAACTGAGCCACTTCCACACAACCTGCCTCTGGAGACTTCTGAAGATCAGGTGGCAGGACAAAGTGCTAGACACAGAAGTCCTCTCCAGAGTGGGCCTGCCATCAGTCCACACCCTGTTGATGAAAGCCCAGACACACTGGACAGGCCATGTTGCAAGGATGCCAGACCATCACTTCCCTAAACAGCTCCTCTATGGTGAACTGTCTCAAGGAAAGTGATCACAAGGGGGACAAAGGAAGCAATAGAAAGACATGCTAAAAGCCTTTTTCAAGTCCTCGGACATTGAAATCACCTGCTGGGAAACCCTTGTATAAGATTGGTGAATGTGGTGCACATTGATCCACCATGGCTGCCAGACATTTGATGGCAAAAGAACTGCTACAGCACAAAAGAAGTGAGCACTCCACAGAGCTGCAAATGCTGCAACAATGGCACCCACACAGAATGTTCTCCCTGACATGTGGCAGAACATTCTGTGCTCTTATAGGCCTTACCAACCACTTGTGGACGCACTGTGAACAGCCCACAACCTGTTAGATGTCAAGGTCCTCTTCAAACATGTTGGATAAACATCATCTATTGATGGGTGATTTATCAGAATGCCAGGCTTCTAGAAATTCCCTGGCATTTTTGGACTTAGCCTGTGTGGGTTTATGAATGACGGCATATGAAGATAAAATTTAAAAAGAGAAGAAAATATCTTACTTGTGGAACCTTGTAAGTGGACAGGATAGCTGACATGTGGATAAAGATTTCTGAATTAGGCCCTCCAATGACTGATACTGGATTGTTCTCTGTATCACACTTGTAGTTAGGGATTAACTTGCCTTGTGTTGAGAAGAGTTCCATTGAGGCATGATATGTCCAGCTTGCAATAAAGTTGCTGTTATAGATATGGGAGCCCAGAGTCAAATTGGGCAAAATATGAGGATTTTCATTTATCTCCTTTACAGCAAATGCCATAGACAAAATATGTTGGTAGAGCTGAGTCACCACCCTGAAATGAAGTTTAAAGGTTGACTTCCAAAGAATTTGATCTAAAGATGGCTTATATTACAAAGCAATAATATTTCTGGCTAATAAATGCCATATAATCATTTTATCTCATTTTAATAAACCTGAACAAATATCAATTCATATATCTTTCATTTATTTATCACAGTTATTTGCTACTGATCTCATGGTTCAAGGTGACCCTGTCAATGTTCACCAACTACATATATATTAAACATTAAAATATATTTTAAACCATACCAGAGAATGAGCAGAGAAATTCACCATCCAAACCACAAATACCCAAAATATGAACTTAATCTTACTGTATGTATATGGTGAGACTGCACACAATTTTACACCCAAATGTCCAGTTGCTACTTATAATCCAAACATTCTTAAACAATTGCAACATTTATGAATGGGGACTTGCATAGTCAATCTGTGACTTTATGAGGGAAAGAGGGTAGAAGGAAAGAGTAGCAAAAGAAGTTTCAGGCAGAATAGAGGAAAACTTTCACAAATACATTTTATATGTCTCTTACTGAGTTTCATAAAAAAGGTCAGTAGAAGGTCGTTCCTGAAAGGTTATTGTGTTTGAAAATATGTAGATCTGAGACAAAATTCCACCAATGATAATATCCCCTAACTGATAGTATTTATGAAGAATTGGAAGAGGCTCACTCTTGGTGCAATTTATGTGAGGAATTTTGCAGAGCACCCCAGGCAAAAACATTAAAACCAGGATAGAAAACTTGCATGACATAATTCCTTTTTTGTATCACTTTCTTAGACTTCACATGATCTCTTATTGAATTGTTTGCTAAATAGCATAGCCTCATTTGAAAGACTACTCTGCTGGTTTAGGAGGCCTTTATAGTCAAATAAATATTTTTTAATTTAAAAAAAAATGGTTCTTCAAATCCAGATCAGAATGGTAGACTTTTGTCTTTGATTACAATTTTGTTTGATATATTTCACTTGTCCGGGGACTTGTAAGAGAAGCAGAAATAATTGGAATTAATTTAATAGTTACCTGAGGGGTAACTCATTTGTTTATAATTATAAGTTCTCTGAATAGAAATGTTTATTACATCTCTATCTCCAAGTCTAGCTGGGAATTGCATACAATTCAGTTTTTATTTGCAGTTTTGATGATTATGGCAGCTCTCTTGAGCCATGGAGAGAATTCAGTTTGATGTTAAGTTGATAATGACAAGGAACATCATGTTCATATTTCTTATGATTAACATAAGGGGTTTTGCAAAGAGGTATCAAAGAAGAAAACATTTTTATTAGCAAATGTCTTTGCTAATAAGAAGTTTATTCCCATAGAAAGTTAGCAGAACAATGTATACTAAATGAGAACCTTGCTTTCATGTTACATATTTTGAATGGTACTAAAGTTGTATTTGTGTCATTTTAGAGGGTGGATATTTCAAACTCTGAAATATGACAAACACGGCAGAGGAAGCACAGACAAATGATGAGGCAATTGGACAGACAAGATGAAGCAATAGCTGTCTTCTATTTCATTCGTAGAAGTGAGGAAGGCCACCCTTGCTAGCAAAGCAGCCCCACCCCCTTCAGCTTTTCTGAAAGTAAACAAGATCTCAGTTATTGTGAATATTATTTACATTATTACATTAAAGTTATATATTATTGCATGCTGTTAATATGCACCTAAGATGGCCACCGATGTTTTAGGGTCACACCACACACACTGTGTGGAGACAAGGAGTCTAGCACCAGCAGGTGCAAAGCCAGCTGCCTCAGTCACAAGGTGGTATTACATCAACATGTAATGTGAACATCTCCTGCTGCTCATGTAAACTCTGCAACTATTTTCAGTTTCCATTCTGTATGCTAGGCCACCTCTTGGTCTCTGTAAATATTTTGTATAATAAACAGACTTCAGTTAACTCAAGACTGGCTGACTTCTTGGAAAGGGATTAGAGGCTACCATTATCCCTATGCTCATCTCGATGCATAGGTCACCCTGGGCTGTTGTTAATGGTGTTGTGAACATTTCACAATACCAAAAATATTAACAGTTATCTTCTCAGTTCTAGCTAGCGAGCTATCCAGAAATTCAAAGAAAATAGAGAGAACTTCGGCTAACTCTGTAAATGGGGATGAATGGTTACCATCATCTTCTCAATATGACTGTGAAGTTTCAGTTTCTTCATCTGACTCATAGCAACATTTTAGTTTTCAGTACCTTCTTTTCATTAGTAGATGTTTCTTGCTTAGTTCAGGTCCAAACACAATGATAAAGTAGACTCGAGTGAAGAAAAACCTAACACTGCAGAACAAAAACATGTTTTGGATAACAAATTTGGCTATGTTGAAACTATCAGGTAATTTCCTGGATAAAAAAGTTGACAAGAAGTTCACATGAGTCAAGGAGACCATGAATCCCAAAAACACAATGAAATGTGCTCACAAATCCTTCTTTGCATTCCACTACAATTTCCTGAGATATTGAATGGTTATACAAATGTGGGAATGATGGGACCATGATCACCTATGAGGCACAAAATAGTTGCTTGAAAAGACAGCAGTAAAATACAATGGACTTCACTTTCTCCATTTTTTTTTTATTTTAGACCCAGACTTGGTAGCCAACCATCTAGAGCAGGGCTGCCAAACTCCCAGCCCATGGGCTGGATGCATCATATATTGGCTACATCCATGCCTGGTTTAGTGAAGGGGGAAAAAAGGTCCCAATATGTCACATGATGCCACCATGACAACATGTTAAAAATTGCTGACTCAGGTTAACAATATGGTAAATTGGCAGATTCATTACTGTAAATGTCTCTGCCTACTATGAGCTAACAAATGTGTAAGTACTCAGAATCCTTTGCTACCAATCCAGAGAAAGGGTAACTTTCCCGCCTTTTTCTATTATCTCCCTCTACTGGATTCTGAGGTAATCTCTCCCTCCCTCTGGACTCTGTGGTGAACAGATGTGTTACTACCTTGTCTGAGGACATTTTATGGGCTGTGTAGTTAGTATAGATTTTATACAGTTATATTTGTCTTCTGTAAGTAAAACATAGTTTTCTTTATTAGCTATTGTCTTTTTACATTTTGTTTTCCTATGATTCACATTGTTAAGTTGCAATGAACCATCTGAAGAAATCCCTCCTCAGCATCTTTCTATTTTTTTTCCCAACACAACTTGGGAACGCCCCTGATCTAGAGCAACAACAAAAGTAGGGCAATATATCACCATGAAGAAGTTAATGTATTACATGAAGAAAAAGAATGTGCCTATCTACAATTGAAGTAGAGGCATATTGTAGTATTATGAAAATAACAAATTCCTAGGGGTGTCAATCATTTTGTAGAATCTACAGTTTTGAAATGGATTAATGACCAGTAGTATAATATTGGTATGTTTTAAATTGGAAAGAGATTTAGATTGACAATAAACTAGAATTATGTCTATTGCATATACTAGATTATAACCATAATCTAGTATATCTAGAAAATAGATTGTGAAAAATGGGATGTGGAATTCTTTTCAAAATCATGGCTTGACTTCCCGTGCAGCAAGTGAATGCTGAGCAGTGGGTTGGAGGAGCGTTCCCTGACAACTGCTTAGCCCACCTAATCCCAGCAACCTTAAGTTCGCCCTGGGCTGCGGAGAGGTGGGGGAAAATACCGGCTCACCTCAAGAGGTCAGGGAAAGTTACGATCTCCCCAATGAGCTGGTGAGACTGCTGGATGAAACCGGGGATCAGGCAGAGGCACTGGTGCTGACAGCCATAGATGTGAGTCAGTGTTATCAAGGAAGACTGCACAGTGACAAAGAGAGAGGAGTAATTTCATTCCCTCCTTGCCTTTCCATTTTTGGTTTGGTGGGTTAGCTTAGCTTCCTTTAAACAGTGGCAAACAAAGAGGGCAAACAGTTGACGTGGAATTACTTGCAAGGCTAAAGAAACTCAAGTGGGACAGCTGATTGAAAGTAGGAGCTGGGGTCAGCTCACTATGCTATTGATAAGAACTGCTTCAGGATGCTGACTTATGGCTGTTTTGGACTTGGCACTTAATTTAGCAGAGACCTATAGAAGATCACCCCTCCTTTGTCTTAACACTGGGCATTTCTACCTTGATTTATTGAACTAATTGCTTTACTCTGGATGGCTGATACTGGTGCTTGAACTGTTAAGTACACCTTTCACTTTGCTTATTTGAGAGATAGGGTGGCCTGGGTCTCCCAAACTGGGAGAGATATCACCAGGCCACTCTGTTGACTTGGATAAAAGATTGGATCACCCTGCAAAGACACAGATTATTGGCATTAGAGGGTCATGACCTCCTCCAGGTGTGGCACGCCACACTCTGGCAATCTAAAAAAGAACATAGCAAATTTTTAAAAAGCCATTATATCTGAGGTATGTTGATAGATGCCTGGGACAAAGTGAAGACCATTACTATATGAAGACCCCATAGTGGCTCTCGACGTTGGAAGCACTGACGCACCCAAAGATAGGTAGTCAAGAGGTGAGACCAACCTATAATTATATATTAGATTTCACCTTGATTGGTGGGCCTCTCTTCAGATCCAGTTGAGGTACAAAATGGACTGCACCATTGGGGTTATCTATCTTACTTCCCAAGAACTAGATAAAATCCTAATAGGCCCAGAAAAAGGAAGGCTCTCTAAATGTTACCAATTAGTGATGTCGATAGGAACTGATGATTGGGTGGGGAGGGGTTTGGTGATTGCCTGGGAAAAGAACATCAACCATCCAGTCAAACCTGATAAATGGCAAGAGATTTCGGAGAGAAATATGAGGCTAGTGATGGATGTTTCCTACAAAGAAAATATTCTCAAGATGATTTATAGATGGCATCTCCCGCCACCTAGGCTAGCCAAAATGTACTCTGGATGTTCCCCCAAGTGTTGGAAGTGTGGTAGTGATCAGGGACTTTCTACCACCTTTGGTGGACCTGTGTAAAAGCTAAGCAATATTGGAGATTGATTAAGATGTGGTTCTGGGAAATTACAGTTCTGAGGATAGAGTTGAACCCTGAAACATACTTACTGAGTGTTAAACTAATAGGACTTAAAAGTGAAATCTGGTACACTGTACTTCACATAGGTACAGCTGCTAGAATTGCTTTCGCGCAATTCTGGAGAAAGGAAGAGACCCCACCGGAAGAACATGTGATCAAAAAAATCTTAGAATGTGTCAAAGCCGATCGTCTGACAAGAATTCTGAGAGACAAGGGGGAACTAGACTATTATTCAAACTGGGAAGTCTGGTATAACTGGTTATTGAAGAGGAAGGAAAACCAGAGTCTGCAGTTAAGGTAGATGTTAGGTAGAATTATAGGTTTATGTACCGGAGGAATAGTTATGATCAAATTGTACTCTTGACTATATAGGTGATGCATGCCTGAAGAAAGGAAAATCAAAACGTCTTATTTTCGTTTTAAATGTTTAATTTTGTATTCATTTTAAATTTTGAAAACCAATTAAAAAAAGACAAAGGGGACACTGAATTTTACTTGTGTTGGAACTCATGGTATGTATGGATGGGGAAAAGATTGAAAAGGGCTTAGAAGAGGGGTTTTAGATTAGTGAGTAAAATGCTAAAAAATGGAATATGTTGTATTGGAATAGAATTGTGATGACTGATAGTCTATGTGATTGTATGTTTATGATTGAGACGGATATGTAAGTACTGTCACGGTGAATGGAAATTGGTTATTGGTGTATTGTTGTGGGGAAATAAAAAGGGAAACTTGCAATAAAGATAATTTTTAAAAAAAAATAATCATCCCTTAATAATTGGTCATTTAATAACTATTTACAGTTATAACCAATTCCCCAAAAGTTACTTTTGACATTCCACAGAGTTTCAGTGCTATGTGCATGCGTGCATACACACACACAGCAGTCAAATGATCACATACTAATAACTGCAATAACCTAAAATAGAAATTCTGCACTCAGTTGTAATCTGGAAGACTACAGATGAGTCTTCTGGACCACAATAAGGAGAGATTAAGAGAGAATTATCTGCATTGTGCTTAGGTGTATTGTATGAATGCAATTCTTGTGTTCAGAAGAATAAAATATTTTTCCTACAATGTAGGACATTGTAAACTCCTTACAGAAAGAATTTTAATACTTTATTAATATTCATATAGTCATGTTATCTGCTAAAGGCACAGGTGATGCTAAATAATAAAGGGAGTTACAAGTATACAAAAAAGAATACAAGTTAAAATAATTTAACATGCATATCATTGCATTGGTTTTATTTATTTGCTGTTCTTGGATACACAACTCTCAATTATAACAACAAAACAATTATACAGTCAATGCAAACAATTATTACAATAAAATTACTATTAATTTGGGTTTAAAAGTTAATCGAAGAATTTATGCTTCTAGTAGAATTTTTAGAAGAAAAAATTGAAGTCAGAAGAATTTGAATTTGCAGGTGCTCAGGAAATCAGTTTCTATATTGAATCTGAGAAAAGGTTGAAACAGAAAATATTGAGATTGGCTCAAAATTGTTTAAAGAAATGTTTGTTTTCAAAAATACTGAATAAAACAAATGGTATAATAAAATCTGTGTAATGTCTTTAGAAATTTTGACTTATCTGTTTTGAGATGTCCAATATTGCTATGTGTTGCATATGAATGTAGATAATTTACCTGATTTTTTCCCCATTATATAGAAAATATTCCTAGTACTATATTTAAAGGACACTTCTGAATAAGCATTTACTTGAACTAATTGCTGTATATTGCAAATAAATTTGCATTTGATTTTCCACATTTCAAAAGAAGGTTGTATGTAGATATAATAGGTCTATACAAAGCATTTTTCCAAATTCGTTCTTTCAATATATATTGCAACTTATGTAAGTAAAGCACCTCCCTATGTATGGTCTATTGTACTTAAATGGGATGGAGACAACTTTTTCATGCTGGCAATCAGATGTGTTATTGTTTTATCTTATTTTTCTTTTGGCACAACCCGAAATACTCTTAATGTTACAAATGTTCTTTTAACAACAGTTAATTCTGAATAAAATTCAGTTGATTTAGCCAAGAGATAGTTAGGAATAGAAAAAGATTGACGGTATCTAGCAAGATCAATTCGGCATGGTAGTTTTTGTACTACTTTGAACAGAAGGTTAGTGCTAGATCCAAAGATCAGGCGTGGGAATG
>JANHFR010010062.1:143557-155198 GCA_032468015.1 Mimophis mahfalensis | reverse complement strand
GAAGGCCTGGAGGAACATTGTGCATGGGGTCGCGATGGGTCGGACACGACTTCGCAACTAACAACAACAAAATATAAAAGAGTTCTTACCTATAATAAAAACTAAATAAATTTGGTCTATAACTCCCTAATCCTACTAAACTAAAAATAACTATTGTGAAGATAGAAAAAAAATCTCAAGTTTTCATATTTGTTCTGTTAACTTTTTTAGAGATACAGAAAAAAATCTACCTTTTAAGATAGTTGAAATTATTTGCTATTTAATTTATTCATTATTTTCAGAAGACACCAGGGAAAACTAGAATACCTCTCCTATGTATTGATTTGCTAATATAGGCTGCCATCAATATCTTTCCATTGAAATTCTTCAGCTTTTACTTCCTGTTCAATGTAATATCTTATTTGGCATGGTGATCAGCATACAGTAACTATCAGAAATATGAGAATCAGCAACAATGCAAACTATCAAATTAATGTTTTGAGTGAAGCTAGATTTGTATTTATAGGCAAGAGGAATTGTTCTACTAGCTGTCAGGCCTTGTTTCAAAAATGTCAGCTGTTCAAGCGGTATTGCTGTCAAGAAATTGGAGGTGCTGAGGAATATACCATATTATTGAACAAGACATACCCTAATCTTCCCTCTAAAAAGAAGATACTCCGATACTGACAAGACGATGATACCCAACTTGAAACAGTGAACACCGAAGCAATAATAGTATTACGCAGTGTTCCAGGTTTTTAAAAAGCAAGAGAAATGAAACAAAGATCTGCAAGCTTGGTGGAGAAAGACATGGCATATGTGAAGACATTAATCTTTTTTCCCCTCATGTGATAGTTTGGGATTTATGATCAGGAAGGAGTTTTTATTTTATAATTTTTAGATACATTCTATACCAGTGATTCTCAACTTTCCTAATGCCACAACCCTTTAATACAGTTCCTCATGTTGTGGTGACCCCCAACATAAAGAAGCGGGTGTCTCAGTTCCTAAGACCATCAGAAATATGTGTTTTCCGATGGTCTTAGGCGACCCCTGTGAAAGGGTCATTCGACCCCCAAAGGGGTTGCAACCCACAGGCTGAGAACCGATGGTCTATACTGAGCATGCAGTTGTGTAGTCATCCAAGGTCGGAATTTGGCCTAAACATATTATGGAAGTACATATTTCCATTTCTTCTTTTCTCTTCTCTGGCTTTTCAAATTTGAAGAAATTAAAAATAATGAAACAAAATGAATTTGCATGAAGGCAATGAAGGTCCCCTTCTTTCTCCTCTGCCTTTTGGGTTGAGAAATTCAGATGCTTTTCAAGGTAGTTAGGTTATATCAGCTCACCCAGTGTTTCTCAACCTTGACAACTTTAAAAGATGTGGACTTCAACTTCCAGAATTCCCCAATCAGCAATTGCTGGCTGAAGAATTCTAGGAGTTGAAGTCCACATCTCTTAAAGTTGACAAGATTGAAAAACATTGACTAATCAAACCAGCTTATACATGCAGGAAGTTACCAAAGATATGGTTATATTTTCTGTGTTGCAATGAAACATGCAGACTTACAAGTTTTTCATACTTTGCATGTACTTCCTTTTAGTCATGTCAAATGTTACATGCAATATGTCAGTAATAGCATTTAAAATTACTTGACATAATACACAAGAATTGAGATAAGACTGTGTACTCCCCTCTCACTTATTCAATTTTTTATGTTGAGTATATATTGAGAGCAGATAGATTGGAAGAAGTATGGTTTCAAAACTGGTCAAAGACAATCATGAAACATGGTGAAACATGTGGAGCTGAGATTACATTTTAAAAAGACAAAATTCATCACAATGTATAGCAATCAGCCTTCTAATTAACAATTAAGATATTGAATTTATTAATATCTTCTGCTTTTGGTATCTACTGTCAACAATATCAATATAGAAGAGGTTAGCAATTGATACAGCAGTAATGAAGGAGTTTGAAAAAAAATATTCAGATGTTGTTAAACTGTTATATCTATAAAAATCAGATGTGCAAGAAATTGAGTTTGGTTTTGTTTTTTGCTATATTATTGCTCTTTGTATTTCATCAAATATCTGAAGAAAAAGACTGGAATTGGAACTTTAAAGCGGACCCACATCAGAATAGAAAATATACCTTCCTTATAGTACAGTGAAATTAAAACTGTTCTCCATTTTGAGATTTAAATTCAGTGCATTCATCTACCAGAAATACCCTAATTCACTTCATCCTCAAATTTCTATGGTTTTAGTTCATTTCCTTATTTGTACTTCATGAACATAAGAAACAAAGAATATCTGTTTTGATATATTGATGAAATGATTTCTTCATTTACTTCATTGCTAGATAAAACATGACTGATTTCCACTAAAAAGCAAGAAATGCAATTAACACATAAATAATGTTTAATCATTGCTGTATTAGAAATCATCCTCTAGCACAAAATCTATCTTCACAAAACTATTGTTCAGTTTGCTTGCTTGCAACAAAAACAGCTATGGGCAGCCTTTCTTCAAACCGGTAGTAATTCCAAAAATAAAATCTCTTGTTTCAATCATTTCTGAAATAATATCATTTTCTCTTCATTGAAGAAGCATAACATTAAGCACAATATGAAAGCACAAATGCAAGAAGTACTTTTTATTAGAAATATCTGGAGGCCAGCTTTAATCTTCCCAATTGTAACGGTGTTCAAATAGCAATGATGATTAGCTGAGATGCTTTATTTTTCTGTCGCTAAAGGCCTGCAACATTATCATATCTGTGTTGTCTACAATAAATAATGTTTAATAATAGATTTGGCAATTATTTGAAATTCATTGTTGACATATATATTTAGTGGGCTATGTATTAGTGCTTTTCTGGGCATATGCTGCATTGCTCTTTTAAGCTATTCCTGTCCTATGTTTAAGCCAAATGAAGAAAAAATGTTTGAATTGAGTCACATTGGCAAAATCTTGGAAAGTACTCAATCTATAACACAAGTATATTTTCTATTAGACAGTTCTATTTCTTCTAGATGGCACAGTGGTTAGAATGCAGTACTGCAGGCTACTTCTGCTGGCTGCTGGCTGGCTGCAATTTGGCAGTTCCAGTCTCCCCAGTCTCAAGGTTGACTCTGCCTTCCATCCTTCCGAGGTTGGTAAAATGAGGACCCAAATTGTTGGTAGCAATATGCTGGCTCTGTAAACTGCTTAAGGAGGGCTGTAAAGCACTGTGAAAAGGTATGTAAGTCTAAGTGCTGTTGCTATTCTATGCCCTCCCACCTTAAAGCAATGGCCATTCACATCCCAGTCTTATTATTAAATGCAGTTACTGCAGTTATGAAGTATTTTTTCAAGGAATGCTTTGGATAACATTGCTACCTATAACAATAGTACTTATACTTACCCTTCATACCATTCCCTAAGTGGTTTACACAGTCAGCCGGTTGCCCCCAACAATCTGGGTCCTCATTTTACTAACCTTGGAAATATGGAAAGCTGAGTTAACCTTGACCTGGTCAGGACTGAACTCCTGTCAGTGAGCAGTGAGTTAGCCTGCAGTACTGCATTCTAAGCACTGCACCACAATGGCTCTATAACCCTATACAGTGGAACCTTGGCTCATGACCACAATTTGTTCCATAACTTTGGTCGCAACCTGATTTGGTCATGACCTGAAACAAATTTCCCCATTGGATTGCATGTAAATACAAGTGATCAATTCTAGACCCCTATGAACTATATATACATTATTTAAAAGATTTTTAAGCACAGAAATAGTTAATTATGCCACAGAATTCACAGTATAAAAGTAAAATGTAAAATTGATGATTTCAGTTTTCCTTTCAACCTTTTTCTCACCAACAATCTCACCAGTAGAGGCCATGGTTAAAAATTAATGCAGTGGCCACACGTGGGTTGAGAGGAAACAACCAATTTGACCCTTCCTGTGCAAACAGAAGGGGAAATTGTCCACAGCCATGTTTGTTCCCCACCCAAGTATTTGTTCATGACCCAAAGCAAAAATGTTGTGATTTTTTGAATTGGAACCCAAACTGGTCATGAACAGAAGTATTTGTCACCCAAGGTTCTATTGTATTATGATATTCCTATCAATAGCAGTCTTGTTAGAACATTTGCATTCCATGAAAAATGTCCCCAGTTTGAAACTTAGAGCAAATTGTTTTTTAACCACTTGGTGTGTGTGTGAGATGTGTGGGGAGGTGTCCTTTGTCTGGAAAAGATCTAATGACCTGATAGGAATAGCGCTAAGGAAGTAAGGCATGTCAGCCAATCAGCTGTAAAAACATACTTAAAAATTACAGTAGGAGAACACCTCCAGAATTCGCACATTGCATGAAGATGACCAAAGACTAGTATTATCCCTTCAAAAATAAAGAAGTTGCTTCTTGCAACAAGACAACCAAATAGTGTGCATAAGTCCCCAGTGTAAGCTATTGTGTTAGTGCCACATGCATGTTCATTAGTTAGTGCCATATTCCTGGGCAAAAACGTATCTCAGAGATCATGAATACATGCATGTTCAAGTTTTGCTTTAATCCTGGTTTTCATAAACTTATTAGAATGATGCATGTATATGCTACAGTATATCTGCATGTTCTGTATCAAAACTTAGAAATGAACCTATATGGTCCTTTTTCCTGAACAAAACAAAGGGCAACAGATCCTCCAATGGCATAATATCCAAAGTGGTCTAACATTGCAGCTGTACTAGTGAATGCTGTGCTAAAATCTATGTTCCAATACTCTGGCCATTTTCTTCCATTTTATTTTCTCATTCTCAATTTGCTTGAGATTTTATTTATTTAGTTTAGTTTAATTTTGTATGTTAATAAAAGATAGCTAAGAAGGTTGCCATTCAATTGTTCCTTTTCTAGAAGGAAGCCATCAAGAAATACATAGCAACAGCCACAGAAGGCTCAAAAATGTATTTCCAAATATAACTTTTTTTACTGAAAGTACAGGGAGAGAAGCAATTGGAAGTCCGAATTCAGAACAGAATTGGAAGTTCATCTTATTCCACAGTATTGTACATTTTTCTCTCATTGATCCTAATTTCTGATCTGAAAAAGCCCTCTGAGAATCTATCACAAGAATTCCGGAGAATTTCTTTGAAAGGTTAAGAGGTCAGGGATGCTACAGATACTACAAAAATTCTTGTACAGTGGAGGAGAAGAGGACATCCACATGAATAGGGCAATCTCATCACTCAAGTAACTACCAGAATCTTTGACATATTATACGGTAATATTCTCTTCCTTTGGGGAAAAAACATTTTGTTCCATCAAATTGGATGGTTAAATAGTGACATTACTATCATGAACATGGATCTTTGTGCACTTCTGCTGCTCCCAGATAAATAAACTGCCTGCTCCCAAATAAATAAACTCTTCTGCAGTGGGGTATTTTTCCCACAGTGAAGTTGGAGAAATTTTAAAGCCTGTAATGAAAGCATTAAAAAAATCACATTTCTCATGTTAAATCAAGGCTAGGAATTGAGGGCCACAAAAAAGTCCCTTCCACCAGTTACTGTTTATTTATTTTTCACATGTTGAAACCAATCATCTTTGTCAGAGGTGAGTACAATAAAGTATTAAAATATAAAAACAGGACACAAAATTTATAATGTTTAGAATGGGGCAGTGATGATTAGACACTGTTAAAGTGCATTGTAAGATGAAGGGAGAATGTTCAGGACCCTAGACAGCCCCAAGGTTGCATGCTTTTCTGAGTTCCCCATGTGAGGCCACAAAGCCATGTTGTGATTCCTTTTCACAAAAGGAAGAGAGTGGGGGTTGTCTTCCCAAGGGAGAATATTTCTCAGAGTGAGGCCAACCGCAGAGAAGGCTTACTTCCTGGATCCTGCCAGTTGAAGTTCTTTAAGTGAAGGGGTCTGCAACTTACATTCTCTGCCTGACTGAGTGGGACATGCCAATGTAATGGGACTCCAAATACACCAGAGGAATGATGGGATAGCATTGGGGAAAAAATAGAAGAAACTAAGTCTGCGTCTCTTCATGACTGGTAATAGGTAAGAATCCAGATCCAAACCCCAGAAACATCTTGAAATAATGTGATATTCAATGACACAGTCACATTTCAGATGTATTTCTTTTTATAATTGCTGGGGAGGAGGCTAGAAAATGCAAGGGTGTAAATGTAACCAATGTGGGAGGGTTCTTGCTCTCATTCTTACCCTTGCAAAAAAAATCCAGAATTCTCAAGTGACCAAAGTACTGTGAATCTGGAACCTAAGGTCCACCCGTGCATTCTGTAAATGGGATAGGATATTGCAGTCAGCTATTATACATTATTTAAAAGAAATAGGGAAATGATGTGGTTATTGCCTACTCTAAATTAAACCATTATTCAGTGGGTTGTGATATTAGTTAAGAAAAGCATTTCTTAAAGTACTCTGTACATCCTTATGGGAACTTTTCTGTAAGAAATGTAAAAAAATATTTCCCAAAAATGTAACTTGGTTTTAAGGGGGAAAAAAGGAATAAAATAATCCAGAAGGAGTACTTTTAGATATTAAGGCAAAATGCCTTCTTGCTAAACTAAATGCCCCAAGAACTGAAATTTTGGTTGCTCAGTCCATTTGTCTGTTGCAGAATACATCAGCCTCCCCTCTTTTACAAAATGGTGCAAGCTATTTTTTGATGTGCATTAATGCATTTGTAAGGAGTTCTACTTATTAAGTAATATAGCTTTGGAAGCTATTAAAGTACTCATAGTGGCATCTGCAGCCACTTTAGTTCCTCCACTAGATACCAAACAACAAAGATATATAAATAACCTGAAAGAAATGAAACTGAGCAGCTCAAAGTGAAAACCTTTTGTTTGCTCCAGATTTCATGCAAAATACTGTAATAACTGCAGTGCCTAAAATTTGGATGAAATGTAAGATGACAGCTTAGAGCCATGTCCAAAGGAAATACATAAAGCAGACATTTATAATCCTATTAAAAGTCCCCTTGCTAATGAAGTTAATTACACATACAATCCAGGAAAATTGGTACAGCTTCATTGTCGAAGAAGCTTTGGGTGATTTAGCTGGCAAATGGGTTTATGCATGAATTAAGGGGAGGGGGGTTATTATAAATGAATGTATTTATCTTCTAGCTAACATTATGCCTCCCTTCAAATCTATGAATATTTTTCTTCCAAGTACAGGTGAAAGAAGAGTTATTTTTACAAAATCTTCTGGGGACATGGTCACACAACCTAGAAAAAGCCTGCATGTGTCTCCTTCCTTCCTTGAAAGCAGGGATGGAAATTTGAAATGTAACTCAAAATGATGGGAGTAAATCACAATTCCCATATTATACAATAGGCAAGCAGGCTTCTTCTTCTGTTACTATGTGTTGTGCTGGCAGTTAATCAATGTCATGTTCTATATTATGACCTAGAAATTTGTTGTATGAAACATTAACTAAGCCTGAGAGACCACACAATTATTTTTCTAGAGCTATATAAAGCTTGACAGCTTTAACAATAATAGTATCCCTCTGTTCTGTCAAATAATGCCTAACATCAGTCACTGACATAGTCAATATTTGTTTCTATACTATTTAATTTCTAACTTGTTCATTTCGTTAAAGTTGGGCGTCTGAATAAAAACATACTGAATTTCCCTAATTAGCCATCCTGTTTGTGGACAAGTGATTGGCAGTACTGCAATGATATCTCCATATATAAGAAAGAGTTGTGCTTTTAATTGTTATAACTTTCTAGAATATATCTTCTTAAACTTATTTCATTACATCAGAGTTGGGAAAAATGTGTTTTCTCAGTTTCATGGAACTCATAGTTTTATTTAAAAATCTCTATTCAAGAGGTCAGTTTAGCTCTCTAGTAAGAGTTAGTTCAGTAACAGGAAAGAGTGTTGGAAGGAACATTGGATCTAGTCCAACCCCCTGTTGCAGGAAACATGTACTATGTCTGAAAAATGGCTGTCTAGTCTCTTCTTAAAGGCTTTCAGTGATGGGGCATCCACAGCTTCAAGTCATTCCACTAGTTGGAATTCCACTAGTTCTCATTCTTAGGTATTTGGTCCTTAGTTCTAGGTTGCTTCTCTCCTTGCTTAGTTTCCATCCATTATTTCTTGTCTTGCCTTCTGGTGCTTTGGAAAATAGGTTGATCCCCTCTTCCTTGTGGCAGCCCCTGAAATATTGGAACACTGCTATCATGTCATCCATGGTCCTTCTCTTCACTAGACAGTTAACAAAAGAAAAAGAAGGGTAGATATTCCCATCCATTTGTGTTTCTGGCCCTTGACAACTCAAATCTGAGGGCTGGACAAGGTTGTCCATCCCTGCTTAATACATTTAAAAAACAACTTCGTTCTTGTCAGAAGAACAAAAAAGGTGTATAATTTGATTCATAGGACTGAAACAGTCTTTTGTGGTTGACAAATTCAGTGGTCAGCCCAGACAGAACCATATTTTTATTCATTTTCTATTCTAAGGAACTTAAGGAAATACATATGTCCATATGGTTTACAATCTTGCTCAAGATTGCTTAGCTGATTTCATGTTGAATAATGATTTGAACGTGGATCACTCCCAGTGTTAGTTTTGCACTAGAATCAAGAGTAGGTGCTTCAAGAAGACTTCTGAAAATAGTATGGTCAACTAAACTCCCAAAATATGTGTCTTCCTTCCAAAAAGGGGGGGGGGGATCTATGCCAGAAAACTACAAGAAAACTATGAATGCTAATAGACCCAATTACAAAATTCACTTCTCAGATATTAAAAAGCCTTGGCCAGAGTAGATAGCACTGTTTGGTAGAAAGGCCCACTCGGTCTGATCTTGCCAGATAGGCAATTGGAGGTAGATGGTTCCTGACATAATCCTGGCTTTGTACCATGAAGAATACTGTATGTGACAACCAGCAGCTTGAATTGCATCTGAGAATCTATAGTAACCACTGCAGTTTCACAGGACCAGTGTTACATGGGTGTGCCAAAGTGTCTTTGCAATTATCTGCACTGCATTTTGAATCAGTTATAGTTTATGACTAGTTGTCAAGTTGTCAGTGTAGAATGCATTGCAATAATTTAGATGAAAGATCACCAAGCAATGAGAGAAGGTAGGCAGGACCTCCTAAACTAGGAATAATTGAAAATGATTTATAAGATGGATTTGCACAAAGCCTGCTACAGTGGAACCTCGGTTCATGAACGCTCCTGTTCACAAACCAATCAGTTCCCGGCCAAAAAAACCACCTGAGTTTTGAATCGGGTCACAACTCAAAACTTGGATGACAAACATGGATTCCTTCCCACGCCGATTTCCCCTTCTGCGCATGCACATAATTGCGCATGTGCAGACAGTGTCACTTCAGATCGTGACTAAATTGGTTCATGACCACAGTCTGGGAACGGATTGCAGTCATGAATTGAGGTTCTACTGTACCTAGTGGTCAAGCAGGATTTTCAAGAGATTATCCAAATTATATATTCATTCTTATTGGGACAATGCAGCCCAAGTTTAACAATTACTAACACTGGTAATCTCTAGATCCAGTGATTCATACATACTTGGTCTTGCTAGAATTGAGCATGAGCCTGTTCCCTCCCATACAGACCTCTGCAGCTTCCAGACAGTTAGATATGTGCACATCAACTTTGATAACATCCTTTGTGTAAATATCAACTGAAATGCAGCAACAGTGTGCCACTGATACCTAATTTATTATACCAGATGAACTCCCTCTTTGGTTTCTCATAAATTTTAGTTAGAATAGGGGGAGATGCCTACCCTATGGCATCCTACAAAGCATAATGTAGAGTATACAGATAGTTCAGAAGTATTTCAAACAATCTACAGCTGTACGTAATGCATATTTTCCCATTTTGTTTATAGTCTGATAGCTACTGATACATCGTAGGACCTACAATCAGATTTTTAATAGCAAAACTATCCAGCATATACAATTTGTTTTCCTCTCTGAAAATTACTATTTAATTTACATAAATTTAAAGGAAATATTGAATTTACTATTGACCTATATGCAGTTAGAGTTTGTAGCAGGATTCAAGAACCTATATCATATCCTAGACAGTACCGATATTAGCATAGTCAAGTAAACAAAACTACACAATCAGTTCTTTCTCTTTGTTTTTTGAAAAATTAATAGAGCACATAAAAGCTATAGAAAATCATCGGGGCAGGATATATTTCCCCTGTGCTAACCAAAAGAGAAATCCTGGGTTGTAGTGAAGGTGGAGTAGGACATGATTTCCAATCTGCCTCCCACTTGTTTAACAATGACAGTGATAAAATAATTTTTCTGTATCCATATTTGATGCTGAATCACAGTGCTCAAATGGATATTATGGGTCATTGTGTTCAATCTCCTGCTAAGTTGAGAATCCATGGGGCAGAGCAGAAATGCCAGTCTATGTTTAAAGACCTCTAGTGAGTACTAGGAGTTCTCAGGCCCGCAAAATGTAACAAGCATCAGCAATTTAACAAGCCATTCCTTCTTGATAGGATTGAGCCAGAATTGTTTTCTCCCCATCTGGTTCTGACATAGACTAATTAACAGTGCACCACAACTCATCCAAATTCATCAATCTGTTGCATCAAGGCCAGAGTCAGCATATGAAATTCAAGAGAAAATAACAACAATAAAATGTAACTCATATATAATAGTGATGTATATAGTAATGAATTATGAGAAGAGCTGTGAACATTATTTTACTGAACAGTGTAGACTGAGGATTCTAAATCTATATCAAAGATCAAAAGAAAAAGCAGACATGCTCATGAACTCATTTTGCCAGTCCCATAGATCTGATTATGAATAAATTGTAGCAGTCTGGTACTATCGAGCAATTATGAATAACATCTCATCAAGTTTCAGTGATGCCTTTCACATGATAGTTGTTTTCTGAGTTAGGTCTGTAGTTCTAATTGCCTCACATAATCTGGCTACTGGTGTAGAAAGAGCTGAGGTTTCAGATATTGCAATTTACTGGTCCTTCTGCTGTTGTTTCCCATGAAACTCTGAGGTTCCTTCTTAGTCATCCGTTTTTGAGATCTGATTTCTTGATCCCAGTCTTGATCCTTAGTTGAATACTTGGTTCATTTTATTTCTTTGACTTTTTTCTCTTAACCCACTCTTGATGAGAGTGGAGTGCTTTACTATCAGAGCTTTACCTCCCACCAAAAGGCAAAATTACCCATAGTAATGAATAAGGGAACTTATTCTGGACTATCCTTGGAAGAGTATTCTTATCATTCTAACTAGTATAGAGGAACTGTTATATGCCCCTAATAAAGGGGAACATTTACAACATATGTAGCTACTCAATCATTTAGCAACTTTTATACTCAAAATGGAATAAAGCTCCAAAGGGCCTGTATCTCATCTAGGTCTTTTAAACAACTTGATTGCTACTTATTGTCACTACTACAAAGTGACATCTATCCATGCTATCAACAAGCATATTATCAATTTGTATCCTGTCACAACAATTTCTCATCTCCTAATCTTGAGGCAACTGACACTTTCTGCCCCTTAAAACAGTTTTCCCCCACCACAAATATTTTATTTATTATTTATTTATTTATTAAATTTCTATACCGCCCTTCTCCCAAGGGACTCAGGGCGGTGTACAGGGCA
>JANHFR010010062.1:124664-135387 GCA_032468015.1 Mimophis mahfalensis | reverse complement strand
TTGTAAGCCGCCCTGAGTCCTTCGGGAGAAGGGCGGCATATAAATTCAATAAATCTAAATCTAAATCTAAATCTAATGTTTTTATATTTCTACCTTTAGGTTCTCAACTTTTTCATCTTGGTAGCCTGGCTGCAGGAGGGACTTGTGCATGGCACATATGCACACCTTCCACTTGCATGAATGGAGCTTTGCAGATGAGCAGAGGGTGCTTGCACTCATGCACAAAGTTGCATTTGCATGAGCAGCAGGCCCTGTGCAAGCAGAGGGAATGGAGTGGAGGGCATTTGTGCTCATACACGAAGCTCTACTTACAAAAGTGGAGGGTGCTTACACTTGAAGCTCCATTCACACAAAGTTCAAGCACCTTCTGCTCACACGAGTGGAGCTTTGCATGAAAACACGTGCCCATTTCTCCTGTGGCCCAGTTTCGAACAAGCTGTAGCCCAGTAGTGGGCAGAGCCCTGGGGATTAGGGACCCTGGCCTTATTGTATTGTAAGCCATCCAGAGTTATTTTGGTATTGAAACAGATGACATATAAAATATAAAAAATGCATTTACATCTTGGATGTGGTTGGTTGGCTCCTATGGCCTCCTGGGATCTTTAAGCCCTTCTTCCAAAAGCCCAAATGTATTCTCCCATACTCCTGTGAGGGGAAAAAAAATATCTGGATAATTTGGTAAATGCCACCATCAGCCCTTCATGGCATAGATCCAGATTACCTGAAGAATCTTTTCAACCCAATGGGATTGGCCCATCCTACCCATAGCAATAGGAGGAATATGCTGTAAACCCCAGCAATCAAGGAATTTCAGCAGGAAGGATCGAGAAGACTGGAAGTCCAGAAGACTGACCGTAGGAACATTGTGCTCCCCAAGGTGAGATCTTCACCCATCCTATGGATCTTCCATAAGACCCTGAAGACCTTTCCAATTGGTCTGGGACCAAACTTGGGCTGCACCATTCTGGAGATGGCTATTGGAATAAGAAAAGCCCTGACCTCACCCTATGTACTCTGTGCTCCTGTTTTCTCCATCTTTTAACTGTACTTGTTATTATTGTCACCATTAATCATTTTAATGTCTATCAGTTTTAATGTTTTTAAGCCACCCAGAACCTCCTCAAGGCCAGATGGGCAGCACAAAAATCTAATTAAGAAATAAATCAGCTCCCATGATTTCTAATCAGAGAAATCATCTATGGACTAATTTATTTAAGATCAGGGGAACTCTTTCCTGCTTGCCTTCCTTTTTTTTTCAACTTAAGGTAGTGGGAGGAAACATGTGTTAAGATTAACATCTCATTTCTGAATGAGAGAGACATGTTCAGTAAAGATTCATGCTTTTATTATATATCAGAGGACTAAAAGGAAATTGAAAAAAATAAAATGTAGAATGGTCTAGACTCTAGTGGGACAAAGAAAGCTATGGTTTCTTCAGAAGTTATCCCAGATATTGCTGGATTCGATCAGAAATAGAGACATAGAGAGAAAAGACAGCAAACAATATTACAAGTATGTCATATGCACCACAGGTCCAATAATTTTCCATAAAATACAAGCCAAATTCTAATTTGCACTTAATTCCATTATATTGGAATTAGTTTCTCCATTTCAGACTTTGGATTGATCGGGACTGATCTGGTTTTGAAACAGTCTGTGAGGAGATGCTTTCATTCTTGATCCTGTCAGAAAGCCAAGACCAAACTGGCTGTTCTTTTCTCTTTCTAAAAGCCCACCCTAAGAGGATCATCCTCCTACTCTCAATTGTCTCACTAGCATTTGACTTTCACCAGCTTTAGAGTCTCTGCCCACTGATCTGGATTGAACACTCAAGGTTTTTTTTAATCCTTTCAGGCCCTACATCTTTTGGAGTTTTATTTTCCCCAATCACCATTAAGGCAGCTCAGTAGTCATTCTTCTGAGTTCTGTCCAGAAGATATCAACCTATATCAATGTTCCTAAACCAAACTGACACAACTTTTTCACCCTTTAACTAATTATCCGGCTATAGTCAGACCTACATGTATAAAACAACTAATTAATCTTTTCTTTATAAAACAAATGTAAAAATAAAAGACAATGTACAATATTCTTTAGTAGCCAAGTGTATTTGGACACACAAGGAATTTGTCTCCAGTGCATAAGTTCTCAGTGAACATACAAATAACAAGTAATATAAACTTAAAATAACAATAGTAGAAGAAAATAGGAAAGATTAAAAGAATAATAGTAATAGAGCCCTACTACATGGCTAAATATCCTTAAATATAAGACAGTGGTATGGGAATTAGCACTGCTAGTCAGCACTGCTGAGGAGAAAAATGTCTTGTGTCTAATTGTTTTGGCATGCTTTATTTACTTAATAAATAAGTAAATAAATAAATGAAATAATTCTTTATTTGGAGTTCAGATTCTAGTCAGAAAAAATTTAGAGCCTAGATCAGTGATTTGAAACTACATGGGGGAATGTATCAAAATATGTAAGTGTTATTCATATATGTTTGTACAGATGAGCTTCTTGGGACAAGATATATGCTCAGCTGTTTGAATAGCAATTTGAATTAATCAGGCTAAAAAAAGTGCTGCCTCAGGGAATCAAAGTCCCTGAAATTTTTGACTATGTAATTAAAATGCCAAATAACAGGGATCTTTCTAAATATTAACACACAATGTTAGTTTGGTTCATTAGTTTGCATCCATTGTAATGCAACAAGAAAGATTTCAAAGTATTTATTTTATTTGCACATTTGTGTACCTGTAACCTTATCCAATTTTCACTCTTTTCTAAGAATATAGTCTAAACTAAAATTAATCACCCATTTAATTAGTTACTAAAATTACACTAAAAATTAAATTTGTAGTTATATAGAATTCATGTAGTAAAGCAAAAATAATGGAAAGGAAATGACTTGCATTTTTTTAGGGAATGCAATACATCAAATAATGGTGGAAAGACATTTTAACCCAATAGCTATATTTCTTCATGCTTAGCCTTTTACATCCAATGCCAGTAGTTAGCATAGTCAAGGCAAACAAAAAACAAAAAAACAATACAATACAACAAAAAAACAATGCTAATGTTTCGATATAAGCATACACATGTCCTTACT
Organism: Mimophis mahfalensis; assembly: GCA_032468015.1. NCBI lineage: Eukaryota > Metazoa > Chordata > Lepidosauria > Squamata > Mimophis > Mimophis mahfalensis. Next base: position 132,277 of record JANHFR010010062.1, on the reverse strand, counting down.
TTAATATATAGCCATATATTGTCACAACATTCCATTTTCAAATGTTTATCACAGGCAAAGAATTTCCAAACAGCCAGTATTATGGAGTCATTGCTATGTTAAAATTGGAATGTGGAAAATTGTGAAGGAACTCAGTTATGGACATCACTTCAGACCAGGCAATATCTTTGTAATGATAAGTGAGAATGACCTTGGGAGACTGAGCCCAGAGATGCTTCCAGGGAAACATCAGATAAGAGGCAGCCTAGTGTACAGCTGGATAATGGATGTAGCAAGACACACAAAAAAGACCCTCCCTAATTTCTTGATGTGTAAAGAGACAGGAGGAAAAATGTACTTTCAAATGTGCAATAAAATAGAACTAGTTCATCTAGTCATTTTTCTTATCCCGTCCATTGGTAAGGCTGAGCTTTCTCAATTTAATATACTTCAGCAGTGATGATGTCACCTAGTTTGGGTAATAAAACATATGCAAAAAAAGCAAGCAAGTTCAGATAGCACCAAGGACCCCTCATGTCAACTCTGAGCTACAATATTTATTTGTTTGTTTGTTTGTTTGTTTGTTTGTTTATTATTGGGACTTCTATGCCACCCTCTCTCCCAAAGGACTCAGGACAGTTTACAACATTAAAAACACGTAATACAAAAGTTAAAAAGCAAATTAGATAATCTCCCAATAATAACTAGACATACAAACCAATGAAAACACTCCCCCCCTCAGTCCAGGTCAGCCAGTTGAAAAAGCCAGGTTTTCAGGCTGCAGCAGAAGGACTGGAGGTCAGGAGCCAACCAGAGTTCCAGGGGGAGTTGGTTCCAAAGTGCAGGCGCACCCACAGAGAAGGCTCTCCCCCTGGGGGTCGCCAGCCAACATTGTCTGGCTGACAGCACCCTGATGAGGCCCTGTCTATGGGAGCTCACTGGACAATGAAAAGATGACACGGGCAGCAGATGCTCCTGCAATTTTCCTTTATTAGTATCAACATACTTCAAATTGTTCTTATCTGGTGATAAAAGGAAAGGTAAAGCTACCGTTGTACATTGTGTTGAGTTTCTAGGGGGGGAAAAAGAGAGGATATAATTGCACTCTATCAATCAATGAAATCAACAATAAATCTGTTAAACCAGAGTTTTATTCTGAGATTTGGCTTTACACTTCATTTCAGTTTTGAAATGAAACTTTTCCAGAATGTTTGTGGGGATTCTCAGTCATATAGGTCATCATTGTCTCAAAGGTGCTTCCCCCGGGTCCCCCCCCCAAAAAAAATTAGCAAGTGGACTGATTATCAGAACTGATGAGGCTTCCTGGATGAGAAGCAAAACCTTTTCTTCTTTTTCCTCAAAGAAAAAAAAAATCAGTTCAGTTGTCTTTTGAAAAGAAACACCTTTGAGACAAGCTTTTCCAGAGATACCAGCCTTTAAACTGGGTCCATTTTTAGTCGCTGGACTTCAAAGGAATATAAAGCTAAAATTGAAATGCAAAGGGAAAGTTGACTACCCAGATAGTAGTTGGCTCAAATTGCACCCCATCCTTAGTGAAACAAGAGTTATGGGATTGCTTCCCATTAAGGGACCTTCTAACTTTCCTTCTGCAGATTAGCCACTACATCTATCTAGGATTTGTCAGGGTTACCAGCTGGTATCATTCTGAAAACAAAATTGGGGTTATTGCTACTGCTTTCTACTTCACTTCTTATAGTAAAAAGATAGGGAAACATTGTTTCTTCTGGATTACGATTAATGCTGGACACAGAGCTGTGTTTTATTACAGGTGGTCCTCGACTTGCAACAGCACTGAAAAGGGTGACTTATGACCATTTTTCACACTTATGATCATTGCAGCATCCCCATAGCCACGTGATTAAAATTCAGACACTGAGGAGCCCAACAGACACTTTGCAACTGACATATTTATGATGGTTGCAGTGCCCCATGGTCATGTGGTCATTTTTTGCAACCTCCTGACAAGCAGAATCAATGGGGAAGCCAGATTCACTTAGCAACTGGGTTACTAATTTAACAATTGCAGTGATTCACTTAACAACTGTGGCAAGAAAGGTCATAAAGTAAAACTCAATAAATGTTTCACTTAGCAACAGAAATTTGGGGCTCAATTGTGGTCATTAGTTGAGGACTACCCATATTTATTTCTTGTTTGTTTACTCAACATGTCTTCCATTGGGTTTTTGAATAGCAGAGTTGATATTACATTACTTAGAGATATGCTCCCTTCATCATGCCAAATAAATCTAATTCCGAACTGCTACAAGGATAAAGCAAAATGTCTATCAATGTTTACTTTAAGGAAAATATAAAAATGTATTTTCTGAAGATCAGAGATGCATCATCTGAAGAACTTGAAGCTTGAGGACAAACCCTAAAAATGTATGAAAGCTGTTACTATATTGTAATAATTAATGTGGCCTAAAAAGGAAACCATTAAGTAAATAAACAGAGAATCCATTCACATCATAACTTAATATAAATATTTATTTTAATTATAGGTATACATATATATTTTTTAATTTAATTTTTTATTATAGACTGCTTATTACTTTTTGAAGATACCCTGGGCACACAATTCAAAATCTTACATCCCGGGATAAGCTGTGTGGTCCCAGGAAACGAACTTGGAAGTTTTTTGCCTGCATAAGATAAATGTGATTGGATTGGCTCCATCGGGAAGAACCATACATTAAAAAATTAGGAATCTTAGATTCATATTTTCATATTTTAAAAAAGTAAGTTTCTCCATTTCAGGAAATGAAGACAGTTGAGAGTGCAACATAAATATGTAACATAAATAATGTTTCCAGAGTCTCAAGAAAACTTTATTTAATGTGTTTACCATGAAAACAAATCCTTGTTTGGTATAATTTCATAGAAGTTCTCAAGTGAGAGGTTTTTACGTTGGCAGTGACTAAAAATTAAGGTTGAGACCCAAATCCTCAAGAATACAACTGAGAAAATATCAATAGGCTTAATACAGAGAGAGAATGAGAGAGAAAGAGAGGGAATATGTTTCTGTGTCAGAGAGACTGAATAATATTTTATTTTTTTTATTTTTTAAATGTTGACACTGTACAATCCAACCTATTCAAAAATAATAAGAACAAATCTTTTAGGTGAAAGACTGTTTACCATATATTACTCCTCTCTTATTTGGAATCCTTGTCTTATTTCAGGAAAAAAATCACCATACCAATGTTTACAAAGTATTTGCAATAACAAAAAAAAAAAAAGTATTTTAACTGAATGCATTATTCAGAGCAAATATACTTGCTCCCAAAACTAATTGGCAAGTGAATAGAACACATTTGTCTTTATTGTTTGCATCTGTTGTGTTAATGACACAAAAGTAAATTAAATCTTTACCATTAAAACTACCTCAGCTGTTATGCATTGACGACCCACATTATTTGCAACTGGGATTAGTTTCATATCAGTAGCTTCTGTTTCCATCCTTCTAAAATGTAATAGGGTCATATCTATATTTGCCTATAAGGGACCATTTAATTCTTCTCATGACTTCTCACCAAATAGAACCATCCTTTTTTCCTTTTCCCTTTCCTCTTTCCTCTTTCCTCTTTCCTTGCTTCCCAGTTTCAGAAAATCTGTTACTTTTATAGCTCATGTCAGATACTTGCAAGAGCACTCATTCTTCCAGAGCAATGGTTTGCCTAACATTTTAAACATTCTTTCATTTCTTTTATACAGTTCTTAAAGAAATGTAGTGCAATTTGAGCTAGCACAATTGTAACCATCAAGGGAACCATCACTCCCTACATCTTGTAAAATAACAATCAGAGGTGAAACATATGTGGCCTTCCGAACAATCCCACATCTTTGATTTCAACCTCCATGTTCACACGGCAGTTGTAACCCAATGTTTAAAGAAGCAGAGCTTCCACAATGTGGAGCTCTTGTCTTCTTTGATACATGTTATTTTTAATTCCACTTCATTGTAAGCTAGCAGTCACACAAAATCAGGCAATCTCCTAATTGGAATATTAAATTAAATCTATATGAATCCTGTGGGATTTTTTTTTCCTGTGAGTGCTCACTCTGATGTTACTTTAAGGTGAATTATTTGTAAATCATAAGGTGATTTGTTGATGTGCAGAAACCATTATCCTGGTATTTTGCTTTTTAATTATAGTCATATTTTCTTCTTTTTACTCTGTTTTTGTACAGCCTCCTGAAAACTGGTCCCCTCTGGTATTTTAGGAGAAGCTGAAACACAATCATTTAAAAATTAACACTTGCAGAGCTTCCCAGAAAAAGCTTCTTTGCAGCATATTAAAGAATCATCCCATGTATTTTCCACTCAACGCATTAAGCACAGGGGGGGGAAAAAGGATGCTTAAAAATTACATTCAGAAATCTTGTTTAAATCAAGAAGCCTGCCAAAAAACAGAGTTTCCAAGAAGCTATATATAAAATGCAGGTCTGTAAAAACAAAACAAAACAAAACAAAACAAAACAAATAAAGAATCATAAGAGATAGTTTAGTTGAATTATAAATTCAGTTTATGGCAGTTGCCAAAAGGCAAATTCTGACATAGGGTTCATTAAAAAAGAGTCTGAAAATACAATGGCCACTATAAAGCCTTATTGAAATATGCGGCCCTTCTGCATCTGCAATTCTGTGCAAACTTCTAGCTATTATATTTGGAAGACAAAAAAGTAAAACGTGGAAAAGATATCAAACATATGAAGAATGGTTGCAGGAACTGGGTATGTCTAATTTAATTAAAAGAAGGATTAGCGGTGACATGATAGCAGTCTTCCACAAAGAAGAGGGGTTCAATCTTTTTTCCAAAGCACCTGAAGGCAGAACAAGAAGCAAAGGATGGTAATGAATCAGCCTAGAACTAAGACAAAATCTCCTGACAATTAAAACAATTAATCAAAGGAATGACTTGCCTCCAGAACTTGTGGGTACTCCAACACTGGTGGTTTATAAAAAAGAGATTGGGCAGCCATTTTTCTGAAATGGCATAGGGTTTCCTTTGAGCAAGGGGTTGGATTCGAACAGGGGTGTCAAACTCGTGTTGTCATGGCGGCATCATGTGATGTGTTGCAACTTTTTTCCTCTTTGCTAAACCGGGCGTGGGTGTGGCCAGTGCGTGACACATCTGGCCTGTGGGCCACGGGTTTGACACCCCTGGATTAGAAGATCTACAAGGTCCCTTCTAATTCCTTTATTCTGTTACTCTGAAAATAATCAACAGTAACTATACTAAACTGGGACCTCACCTGTTATAGCTATTCTTATGTTTATTTAGAAATAATATCCAATAAATGGGGAAAAGGGCAAATTCAGTGAAAGAAAAGTATATTGCTTCACAGTTTGCATCCTGTTAGGTGTTTATTTAAAGGTATGTATGAAATACACTTCTACACAAGAATAAAAGGGAAATAAACTAACAATGCACATAACTAATACAGAATCATTATAAGCAAAGCCCAGTATATGGTAACATCTGAATCAGTCTCCAGTTTATTTTTGTTCCATATGAATTAGAGAATGCTAGTTCACTTTGCTTGTGGAATACTTAATCTGGATATAAAATCAATTGGCGTTAAACATATCATTTTTTAAAGAAAAAAAATTCCACAGTCATTTCCAGACTTTCTTTTTTCCTTAGTTCTACATTTTTATTATTCTGAACTCCTGTTACTAGAGTCTTAAGTATTTACTCTAGAGATAGTTGTTGCAGAAGAGCAGAACAGCCATATGTCATATTCTTCCAAGACAATCTCTCAAAGAAGCAGGCATTATTTATTTGCCTTCTATAAATCCACTGAGGTTTTAACTTGATGTGCTAAAGAATGAGATCCTCCTTTGTTTTGTTTTTAATAATATTCCAGGATGAAAATTTGTATAAGCAGGAAAGCCAATAAAAGAATGCCAGGAGCATGATGGAATTACAACTCATAGAGCTTTTGTGGTATTATTTGTTTTTGCTTAGTCACATCTACCCTCTGGGCAGACTAACTAATCACAATACCCTAGACTTATTATGGACGACTTTTTGTTATGCTATACTGTCATTTCTCTTTTCATTTCTAAGTAATCTGAATGCTAACAAGTTGTAACTTCTCATTGCTATCCCAAAATCCACATAATATACAAATCTTTTTTTTTTCAGAGAAAGTTGAATGAGTTTTTGATTTTTACTACTCATGCTAGCAGTAAGAACTTGATATTCCAAACTATATAAATGCTCAATTATGCTTTAACTACATTTGTAATCCAACTCTAATTTCCATGGTCAAATATGGAACTGCCATTGACCTCATATCTGTAGGAACTGCCATTGACCTCATATTTGTAATTCAACCATATGAATATTATAGCAATTTCATTGCCATAGGATTTCAAAGAAAATTGTAAGGTGTAAGGTGTAAGGTGTAAGAAGGAGATGGTGTTTACATGAATTACCATCCTTACCATAAGGCATTACTTTGATTTTTTTTTTTTTTTTTAAAAAAAGGAACTATGGAATACAAATCATGCAACTATGATTTGTATGTTGAGCTTCTTAAATGACTTTTTTGTAGGTCTGCACAATTACCCTGATGGTTCTTTAATCAAAATGGTGAAAACCCTTACTGGAACTTAAAGTTTGAGGTGAAACCAGTCATAATTCCAAGTAGTAGCCAATGAAACTCCAGTAAAACCAATGGGACAAGTTATTAACACTATGCACATTTCTCCCACCCATTTTCAAAACTCTGAAAAAAGATCAGTAGCAGACATAAGGAATCAAGCAAATGAACATAATATGGAAATGGATAAAACCAGATGAAACAGAAGATATTCTGAGACCCAGGAATGTTGAGCAATTAGTCAGTGTCACCTTCTTTCTTTCTTTCTTTATTAGTTTGATTTCTATACCGCCCTATTCCGACTGGACTCAGGGCAGTGTACAGGGCATTAAAACACACAAAATGCAGAAGTTGAAAGACATTAAACAAAACACGCCCTAACAAACAAGGATAAAATTACACCCTCAATTCAGGCCGGCTAGTGCAAAAAGCCAGATTTTCAACTCTTTACGAAAGGAGCAGAAGTCGGGGGCTGTTTGGAGGTCTAGCGGCAATTGGTTCCATAAGGCGGGTGCCCTGACAGAGATTGCCCTCCCCCTAGGCATTGCCTTCAAACTCACTGAAGTTTCCTCACCCTTCTTGATGTGCCCTTCAAACTCACTGACTTTTTGTTGCTCCTGTTTGAGAGGATTTACATCCAAAACTCTCATCAGAGACTTTTATGTATAATACTTACATTTTTCTCCATAAGGCTAGGACTGTAAATATATAAACTTATGCTATAGCCCTACAGAAGTCTCATTCTTACCTCTAATTATGATTCATTGTTTTCTTCATCTTGTTTTTTATCTTAGGGTCAGGCTGACTGTCACGGGAGGCATAACCCATCCCATCTTCAGCTCCACCATACATGCTGGACAAGGCTCCTGTGATGGCCAAGCTGACCCTAATGAACCAGTTGTTAAATTACCCACTACCCCCCCCCCACACACACACACACTAACGAAGTGGATCCTGGATGCTGCACTGCAGTGAAGAAATGGACCCCAGTGTGGCTGGCA
>JANHFR010010062.1:64512-76508 GCA_032468015.1 Mimophis mahfalensis | reverse complement strand
GCCAGGGGTGGGCAGGACCAGCCAGGAGTGGGATTTGGGGGGTTCTCCAAACTAGGCAAATTCTTAGCAAGAGGTTCCCCCGAACCCCTGAGAACACTCAGCAGTCCATCCCTTTTTATCTCTGTCCTCAGGGTCACTTGAGTAGTGCAAATGGCTCCTGCAGTCTGCAAGTTTTCCTCTGGAAATCCATTTCTACTCTCACACCATTCAAAGGGTTTTCATCCCAAAGTGTATACCTAAAAGTTTGCAGAGATTCTCAGTCATCCAGGATATGGTTGTCCCAAAGGTGCTTTTTTAAGAGGCAACTGGAGTTTCTAGTTTCCTTTTGAAAAAGCACCTTTGGGACAATCATGTCCTGGATGACTGAGAATCTTTGTTTCTAGTCTACTATCTGCCTAGTACTGTATTTTCCATTTTTCATTTCCTAGTTTATTAAATATAGCCAATTTTTTCTTTCAAATATGTAAAGTGAGATTTCATCGTTTCTTACTGCCCTTGTTCTCCTTTTTGTTAAAAACAGCACAAAACACACAGACCAAAATAACCCCCTTTTCATTTTTTCCCCTAGTGACTTCATATTAATTAATTAAACCAGTTCCATCAATTTACATATTTTAAATTGTAATCAGTAATCTTGATCCAGGCTCCATAATGGATTCCATTTTTCAAATTAATGCTCTGCCGTTACATTTTTACTCTTCTCATTGAATTTAATGCAAAAGAAATTGATTTTCATTTTCAAAACAGAAGAAACTATCACTGACATTCTTAATGATAAGGTGGTGAATTCTTAAGAAACCGGGTTTCTCGCACATGTCTTTGTAAAGAGATTACCACTAACGATGTCTGAGTCTGTTCAATAGTCTAAAATAAGTTTATCTTCCAGACTGGAGAGAACTCTTGTTTTCTTCCAATTTTTTTAGATTAGAAAATTTGTGCTAAATAATTTGGTGTTTCCTGAAAACTAGACAAACATCACCTTACATAAGACTAAAAATAATTCATATTTTCTAGGTCTGCCTTCTTCATGGGACAGAAGGACATTTGAAATATGATCAGAACTTATTCATCAGATAATTCAATTGGATGTTAGCTAAGATAACTGTCCTCTATGAAGACTCTGTAGGTCTATTATAACTGGTCCTTGCTAAATCAACAGTTGTTTAAAATAAAATTTAATTAAGCTCAAATGCCAAGAAATTCTTGTCTGTTAAATTTTGAATTCAAATACATTGTTAAATAATTGCAGTTATTTTAAACTAGTAACTACCACAGTAAGTATTATGAAACAAATACAATTTTCATATTTTTCTATTCTGCTGCTTCACAATAGGTACAATTTCAAAAATGTTTTTCTAATGCTGTTCATTGTAAACTGTCTTAGATGATCTTTTAAACAAGTACATTTTTGACAACAAGAAAAACATACAAACTGCTTACATTATTTAAGTGACTTTCCTCAATTGCTTAAAGTTTTTTGATAAATCCAACTTATCACTTTCTATATTCTTCTTTGCTATGTAAAATATTACCCCTTTCTTCTATTAATTTATAAAAATCACATACAAGTAGATACACAACTAAGGGAAATTAACGTTATATTTGCAGTACATTCATGATACACAACTTTTTTCTGAACTGGAGTCCATACTTCAGCCTTAAATTATATGTCTGGGGCTATGTTTCAAAATGTAGTCAACTCTGAGGGAAAGGCAGATTAAAATTAAAATTTATTTATAATTCTAAGTCAAATTAAATATATTTAGCATAATTCTTTTCCCATCATGAATGTTCTAATTTTATCCTACTGACACATCAAAAATTACAATTTAGTTACAACATTAGGACTATGCCTTCAGTAAAACATCTGTGATATAAGAACTCAGTTATCCAGAATGTATTCCAAAATAAGTAATTTATATAGTTAGAGTGTCATAATATCATTTCCAAGGTATAATTCTATCCTTCCGGCTCTTTAAATACATGTCACCCAAGGAAGATAAATTATTCCAGCTCTCTTTTCATATCCTTGTCATTTTTAAACTCATATAAAATACAGTTCAGAGACCCAGTTTGGTGCACTGCTTAAGGCACCAAAGCTGGAAACAGGCATGTTATCCATTCTAGGCCCACTTTAGGCACAAAGCCAAAGGGTAACCTTGGGCCATTCGATCCTTCTCAACTCTCAAAAGGAGGCAATAGCAAGCCAATACCAAATTTTATCAAGAAAGCCATTCTTATCAAGAATGGTCCAGACAGTTGCCAAGGAGTCAAGGGTGACTTAAAACACATACCAAAAGTATTTTTTATCTAACATAGAAAGTGTTCACTTTACAGATTCTATCCTATGATTCTAAATCTTGAATAACCAAGAGTTTTAAATTATACAGACAGCATCTTCATAGCAAGATCACTTATGGAAATTTTTTAAAAATAATCAACCTTGACTTGTTCCAGATAAGTAGGTACCAACCTCCCAGGCCATGAAAATCAGCTTGTTATGGAGCCCCCTTTTTGTTTAACTTTTGTTTTGAAATTTTGTACTTACACTTGCCTGTATATTATTTTTATTATATAGCCACTCAGAATCATTTAGAAGTCAGCCAGCCTATAAATTAAATAAATAAATGCTTTCCATCTGATTGGGTTCCTCAGGGCTATCTATTACAAGTAGCACCTGGTACAAGTATGCATGTCCTATATAAGTATGTTAAAGAAACCTCCCCTTGAGAGATTCTTAGGAGAATTAGAAAGTTGTGCTAACAGCTCATTGGAACAGTATGTCCCCACAGATCTAAAGAACAGCCAATCTCCCCTAGCATTTAGGAAGACACTTTTAAAAAGCTTCTATAGATTAAGATTTTGATTTTTCAAAATGCCATACAATAATTTGGAGATAATGGGACAGGTGTCTTTTCAATATTGTGTTTGTTTGGTTTTGTTTTGTGTTTTTTTTTTTTGTTGTTGTTGTTAAGTCACCTAGGGATCCTTGTTCATTGTATAGAAATGTAGATAACCAGAATTCCCCAGCATGCTGCTGTCTAAATACAGCTTACAATTTTTCAAAAGGAATACTACCTTCTTACATTAATTCATTGGAATTTAACTGAATTCCAGGTAATGGAACTCAGCTTACTAACTCCATCCTTGAGAACTTGGGGACTATTAAGAAGTCTGAAAAAGATAAGCAATTATCTAGTTAATCAGTCATACTTTTCCCATTTATTAGTTGTAAGAACATTTGCACGGATGTAAAATTGAAGCTTATGCAATATTTTCCTCATGCCCAATATGTTTTTCATAGCTGGTGAAATGGTGTAATATTATGCTCTCTCTGCTGGCAGTCCACAAATCACATCAAAGTCTTTTTTTCTTTTTTTTCTTGCTGATTTTATGCTGGCTGATTGCTTTTCCTGACATTAAAGAGAATTTCTGTTATCCAGGAAAGGAAGCAATAAAACTTTATATATACATCCTGTTCTTAGCAATGTGTGTCAAAAGGCCTGAGTTGGTATCCAAGTTAATTCTGTCAGTGATGTTAAACAGGTATGTTTGTTGACAAAGATACCAGGTTTTTTTATTTTATTTATTTATAGCCAAACAGGTAAATTGCATGGCGTACCTTTATCAGAAATCTGGTTTACATATTTACACCCTTCAAAAAAACCAAACAAACGAAGAAAGGTGACATTCTTAGTTTAAACACACACAAAATTAAAGTGAAGGTTACATTAAGTGAAATGTTTCTTAAACATGTAATCATTTGCAATTTACAATCTCAGGTGAAATGCCTTTTACTGTCATTTTCCTATAAGATACACTTAAGCAACTGGTAATTAAATTGTTCCTTAAATATATATTTTGAAAAGTCTAAGGTGATTCTCTCTTTTCTTAGTATGAAGTCCAATTGCTCCCAAATATTGTGTCACGATTTCTACAGATTCTATGACAGTCAAATGCTAAAAAAGAAAAGCATTCTCTTACTATGGACTGTGCATTATATATCCAAACAACTTTAGATGTTTGGTGTCCAGCGATCACATAACTGCTCCCCATACACTGGCCCAATCCAAGCAACGTACATGTACAGAGTTGCAGTCATATTGCATCAGGGGTGTCAAACTCCTGGAGACGTCATGCGCTGCCACACCAAGTTTAGCAAAGGGGAGAAAGTCATGATGCATCATGTGACGACAATGCGTTGCTGTGAGTTTGACACCCCTGTGTTACATACAGTACAATAATCTTTATTGTCATTGTTCTATACAGAACAACGAAATTACATGAACATCCTGACACACTGCAATGCGTCTTTTCACTTTTGAATCTGAAGTGACCCAAAGTCCTACTATGTTGCAGGAACTCTAGAATTTGGGCATTGTGCAATGGGAGAAGGAGCTACAAGAACATAGCAGTGGCAACTAGCTTCAGGGCACTATGCAAATACATACTCATAGGACATGTCAAATTTTTCAGCTTTCAACTTCCAAACATTAGAGGTGCTCAAAAGTTGTGGCATGCCTTGGAGATTGTGAAGATATTTGGTTCTTCAATATAATTTAGATGTGCTTGGTAAGTAACTATCATAAATAAATTTCATAACTTTTTTAACATTTTGTTTGTTTCAGTTTACAAGCCATTGAGCTCTCTTGACTAATGTCTGTGGTTTACCTTGATTTATGTGGAGGATGGATCTATATCTGGTCCCTTCAGTTTTATTCCTTTCCCTCAGTCTTCTTTTACTCCCATCAGAAGTATTGGATTAAAGTACAAATAGTTTCTGTTAAAAGATTTATATCGTGTTATAATTCTTTCTTTTCCTCCTTAGTTTTATTGCAGAAGTTAGATGGTTTCAGAGGATTTGAGCCTGGAACTTGAATTGTAATTTGAGCTAATTATTTCCCAAATTTGAACTATTCCTCAGTTTATTCAACAGCAATGCATACATCTGCATATGTTTACACCACACCTCAAGGAAAAAATAATAATAATTCATGCACCCATCCATATGCATATTTACACTTATATTTGAATTTGTATTTTCACTGAACAGTGATAAACCCAAATTATTTAAAATTATACCCATGGATCTGGATAAACATAATTGCAATAATCGTCAAGGAATATGCATTGTAAAGATTTTGAGCAAATGGAAAAAAGAAGGAGAGCTTGGGAAGGGGTATGATATCAATATTCTATCTATATATCATCTAACTATCTATATCTATCAATCATCTATCTAGCTATCTAATTATATTCTATCTATCTATCCATCCATCCATCCATCCATCCATCCATCCATCCATATTAAGTCAATAGGGCTTTTCACATTTAAAACAATTCCAATCCCTTAGATCTTCCCTCTTTATATTTTAGGACCAATGGATCAAAAAAGACAAAGAGGTGGTTGCACAAATTGCTCTTGCCAACCAATACAAAAAATATGCTTTAAATCCTGATGAGCTGTCAGAACAAAACAGAGCAGCTTCCTTCATCATCACCCTATAATCTTGGTATTTGCTAGGATTTGAAAGAGTGCAGGAGTTATGAAAGTAGAAATGCAGTGCTAGTAGCTAGCCAATATATTGCACTGGCTGACATACAAACAGTACAGTATGTAATAGGGCAGCACAAATTAATTTTCACTTGTCAGTTGTCCCACCAAGCCATGCTCTCTTTCACACACAGTACCTCATGTGTCCTTCTTGTGCAACATGTAAATCAAAGTGATGGATGGATGGATGGATGGATGGATGGATGGATGGATGGATGGAAGAGGGACAGAGGTGAGAGATCATATATCAAGATCTACATCTATATCATAAAGAGAGAGAGAGAAAGAGAGCGGGGAGGATAGAAAGATTTTTTGACTAGTGCTCCAACAGAAACTCTCTGAGTGACATTGAGAGACTATAAACAATACCATGATTTCCACTGAAACTCTATTGCTGATCCCTCCTTCTGAGAGCCCTCCCCTCATTCCACAGCCAAGATGTTGGCTCCCTGATTATCATCATACATTTATAAAAGTGGCAGAGCAGGGGTGGGCTGCTGGGGGTTCACAGGGGGTTGGGGTAACCTCTTGCTAAGAGTCCTCCCAGTTCAGAATCCCACTCCTGGTTGGCCTCTCCCACCCCACCCCTCCCAGGAATCTCCACATGGCCCATTTTGACAGCCATGTAAGTGTAGGCCCCACACAAAGGCTTGGGGAGGGCAAAAAATAGGACTCCTGGAAGTTCTGGAAGTCTGGAAATGGGCCTGTTTCCAGTCTCTGGAGGGCTGCCAGAGCCCAGGGGAGGCTGTTTTCACCCTCCCAGAGGTTTGAAGAAAGCCTCCAGAGCCCAGGGAGGGTGAAAAATGCCTCTGCCATGGTGCAGGAGGCCAACTAGGCCACGCTAATTTTTTTGCTAAAATTTTTGTAGCCCACCAGTGGTAGGATTCAAATTATTTTACTACCGGTTCTGTGGGTGTGGCTTAGTGGGTGTGGCTATGCTGTCAGCCAATCAGAGGTGGTATTTGCTGGTTCTCTTGACCAGTCAAAATTATCACTACCGATTCTCTGGAACCTGTCGGAACTGGCTGGATAACACCTCTGGAGCCCACCCCTGGGGCAGAGTTTGGAATACATGAGAACTGTTTAAAATGCAATATTGCAGGCTGACTCTGCTCACTGCCAGGAGTTCGATCCTGACCAGCTGAAGGTTCAGTCAGACTTCCATCATAGGTCAATAAAACAAGGATTCAGATTGTTGGAGGCAATATGCTGACTCTGTAAACCACTTAGAGTGTGGTATGAGCAGTATATAAGTAAGTGTTGTTGCTATTTGTTTTGTAATTTGCCCCTCTTGTCCCCTCCTCCTCCTTCCTTTGCAGAGGTTATGAAATATACCATGCTCTCTTTCAATTCTAATGTGCTTTCTTCTTATTGTGTGAGGTGATTGCTTCACCTTCTCTAATTGTGACATAGAAATCTTGATCTGGATGAATTTTGTTCTGTGGCTTTACATGGCTAGTAATCTAATCTAAAAATATGAAAAATGTGTTTAGAAGAATGCCAATATATGGAATCCGGTGAAAAGCAATCAATCATTTGCATAAAACTAGAATGTTCAGAACACTTTCTCTGATGGATTAGTCTAATTAGGGTGGTAGTGCAGGCTTTTCCTTAATTTATTAAACTTTGCATTTAATAATGTCTTGATAAGCAAGGGAAATATGCATGGCGTTTCACAATGTAGAATTCTTTCACAACTAATAAGCAGCAGTAGCCCAATTTTTACTATGTATTAAAATTTATATTTTAAATTTTAAGCAACTGAAGTTAGTATTGAATTTTGCATTTAGAGAGATGCAATTCCCATAACTGGTACTTTGAAGCCTATTGAGGTTTGAAAGAATTGCTTTGAAAAAATTGAAAGGCAATTATTGGCAAACAGTCATTTTCAGTACAGTGTTCCCCTGTTACAGAAATTTGTATTATATGAGAATCAGAGGATTCCTTTTTTATTATTATTTTTCTCTGTTATCTCAATATATATTCTGCTGAAATCCTCAAAATCCACAGATTGTAGGGAATGCTATTTCATTTAGTTTTAAAACTCTGAACAAATTGAATGTAACATTATGCCTTTTGATGCATGTCAGGATTTTCTTATTTCAACACTATGTAAATGTATACAGCAATGTATGAAGAACACATATATTATAATACAAATCCTAGTGAGTGGCTACTTCTCACAAACGGGGCTGACTCCTTACCTATATTGTCTGCAGGGCTGTGGAGATACTAACTTTATATAAATAAATTAGGGAGATTGTTTTAAAATGCCTGCTTTGTCATGAAAAGATAGCAAAATGCTAGTTATTTAGTACAATGACTGAATTGCTGAAAATAAGGTATGATGTTTCTAGGTTTTTCTGCTTCATATGTTAAATTAACTTTGTCCCTTATCTTGGGCAGCTGAATCTATCCTTCCCTGCTTTTTATAGAAGCTACATATCTTGAAGTATCCCTGATTCACAGCATATTAAATGTCCAAGTTATTAACTGTCAAGAACTCTGGTGGCACAGTGGTTAGAATGCAGTATTTCAGGCTAACTCACTGCTCACTGTCTGAAGTTCAATCATGACTGGTTCAAGGTTGACTTGGCCTTCCATCCTTCCGAGGTCAGTAATACGAGGACCTAGATTGTTGGGGGAGGGCAATGGGCTGACTCTGTAAATGCTGTAAAGCACTGTGGAGTAATATATAGGTCTAAGTGCTATTGCTAGTTTAAATTATTAGAGTGTTTAGGCGCTATTAAAGTTTAGAAAGAAGGTGGAATGATTCTGTGCTTTAGGACATTGTGCAAGTGAGCAAGATTTTGGAGATAGATAGATATCCCGATAGATATTCTGGAGAAGGTATGATAATAGGTGAGGATTACACTTTTGACCCTGGTATCAGATGGGGGTTAAAATATAAAGTAATTATGGAATATAAAACTTATATAAAGGAGTAGCCTCAAAGATGATCCTTTGGCTGCCACCTAAAAGTCTATATAAACTTGTGGGGACCCAAAATGTGATGCGGAACAATAATTTAGTTGTCCATATGACATCAGAATGATGAAATGTACATTTATCAAGCAGTCCTCTAGTAAGCAAGGAATCTTCATTCCCACAAAATCTTGTTATGTGGGTTTATGGGAAAGAAAAAGGGAATTAGGGGAATCTTGGAAATTCAGTAAGTATGTATTTCAGCAGCTTTTGTCTACAAACACATTAAGCAGGTCCTCTTTTTCTCTTCAGTCTAATTCTGTTTGGATTTAAGGGGAACTGATTAGACACTCATACAATAGAAGAGGAATCTCTAAGTATTATTCTACTGCAATATTTTGAAAATATCCATTTTCATTCTCAGGTTCATAGAATTCAGTAAATCAAAGTAACAACATAACATAAGCTCCACCTTATGTTTTTGTGTTGTGACATTGCATGCAAATACTTAAAGGGCAGAGCATTTCACTGTAAGTTTTATGTCCCATCCTGGAGTATATAGACAGATGGATGAATAATCTTATCTGAGGTGAGATGCTTTCCTGGCTGTCAAAATAAGTTCATGTTCTCTTGACAAAATCTTTTGTTGAAGGCTGTTGAAGCAGCCCTCATCAAACTGGCATGCTGTGTCTCAGGAATATATATATATGCTTGCTTGCTTTCAGTTATGATTTCTAGTGATCCAAGTTTAAAGTGGTGAAAAAGAAAAGCTCTTGAGCATCGCCTACTTCTCACATAGTAATTAACCATGTATGATCAAGAGTTTTGCAAGATTAGCAAAAGCATTTAGACCTATATTCTGCTTCACAGTGCTTTACAGCCCTCTCTAAGTGGTTTACAGAATCAGCTTATTGCCCCCAACAATCTAGGTCCTCATTTTATCAACTTTGGAAGGATGGAAGGGTAAGTCAACCTTGAGCTGGTGAGACACAAACTGCCAAATTGCAGGCAGCTGGCAGTCAGTAGAATTAGCCTGCAGTACTACACTCTAACCACTGAGCCGCTGAGGCTCATTAGAGTGAAAAGAGTGAAGATGCCCATAACTTTATAACTGATGTCTTGCACCTTTTCATTTGCCATGACACAAGTAAAAAAAAAAAATGGTGAGTGGCCGTGTGATTGTGGCCATATATTGACTTTTCTTTAACCCTACTGAAGATCTCTCTGGACACAGGTCAAATAGTCAAAAACTGTAGATGTACAAAACAGTTGCTAAAATGTATCTGTAAAAAAAGGCCAACCCAATATCAAAGCCAGCTTTAAAAATAGCTTAGATTGATCACTGGGGAATTCTGAATCACATTAGCATGAATTCATTATGTTATCATCCAACAAGGTAAGACATAAAGCAGGTGTATTTGCTTTTGATCATCAGAGAGTAGCTATACAATAAGACGTGTCAATCTTCATTCACATGAAATTACTCATGATTTATAGAGATTGATCTGGGACAACTGCATTTTTTAAATGCCAAATAGTTGGATCAAATAACTTTGAGGGGGGGAAGGAGGGAGTTGGCGGATCGAGTTTATGAGATATGCAAATGCATTTTCCCTTTTACTGGAATTTTGTTTCTTGTAAACCATGTTTGCAATATTTTTTAACAGAAACGCAATCAGCCTTTCATTTCTTTTTGCAAAATGTTCAGCTTTTAATCTACATACTATCACCTACTATAATATTGTGAATCTAAACTGCAAAGCAAATAAGGTTTCTATATGCAGATGTGGTCAAGTTCTTAATGCATCAAATTCACAATGCAAAATCAACATTTCATATCCTAGCAGCTAGAGAAAATATCACAGAAGAGCTTAATCTGGTCACACTTTATTAGCTCAGATGCAAATGAAGAATAAGGCTTCAATAATCCTATTACAAGGGGGTTCTTTTCCCCCTTACTTTATAGGCTTCCACAGTTTCATAAGCTCTGATGACTGTGTCATTTTCTGAAAGGCTGCACATGAAAATAATCACGTGTACAGGCATTTAACATTGTTTGCCTTCACAAAGGAAAAACTTGCTGGAGTGAAAGGAAATTGATTCTGCAGCAATGCCATAGTACCTTTTTGTGAATTATTAATGGTTCTAGAAAATGGAATAATCATACAGTCAAACCTCAGATGACGAATGGAATCTGTGCTGAGAAGTCCGTCGTCACCCACATTTGTTGACACCGGAAGCACATGCGCGTCAACACAAGAAAATATGGAAGGAGAAATTGCCATGGTTGTTTGGTCACCACCTGAGCACCCATTCACAACCCGAGGTGAGAATTGTGGTTTGTCACCTGAGTTGGTCATGAATGGGAGCATTCGCGAACCGAGGTTTAACTGTACCCATATGCTCATTTCTTTAAAAAAAAATGCTCTTCTTTTTTTTTCCTTAATCCTTCTACAGGCAGACCTCAGTTTATAACCATTTATTTAGTGACTTTTTGAAGTTACCAAAGCACTGGAAAAAAAGTGACTTAGCACTAGCACTTAGACTTACTGTATAGTGAGTCTACTCCATAGTGCTATACAACCCTCTCTAGGCAATTCACTAAATTAGTATATTGTTTTACCAACCTTGGAAGGGTGGAAGGCTGAGTCAGCCTTGAGCCAGTCAGGATCGTACTGCTGACCGTCAGCAGAATTTTCCTGCCATGCTGCATTCTAACCACTGTGGCACTGTGGCACTTATGACCATTTTTCACCCTTTCACACTTACAACCATTGCAGCATCCCCATGGTCACATGATCAAAATTCAGATGCTTACCAACCCGTTTATACTGATGATAACTGCAGTATCCCAGAGTCATGGGATCCCTTTTTGCAAACTTCTGACGAGCAAAGTCAATGGGGTAGCCAGATTCACTTTACAACAGTGTTACTAACTTAATCACTGCAATGATTCACTTCACAACTGCAGCAAGAAAGGTTCTAAAATGGAACAAAGAGCACTACCTATATGTTGCACAATAATAACCCCCATTTACATCATGATACCATTGCAATATACAATCCACTGACTTTTCTTTTTCCTTCGCTCACATTGGCCCTAGTTATTAGGGCAGTTTCATTGTGAACTTCCTTACTTGTTGATAGTTAGTGATAAGATTATGGCATTCCACAATAACTATTGCAGGTGATGGACTCTGAAAATCTTATAAACTACCATATTTTTCGGAGTATATGATGCTCCAAGGTGTAAGACACACCTAGCTTTTGGGGAGGAAAATGGGGGGGGATCTGTCTCTGCCTCCCATCAGTTTGTCTCCTTGCAGCAAATAGCAAATAGCCTGTTTCAGTTTCAGCACAGCCTGATTAGCACAAGCAGCATATTGTCAGTAAGATCGGCCTCTGAAGGATCAGCTGTTTCAGGCTGCAGGGATTGCCATCACCTATTGCTACCTCTGCGCAACCCATTTTCAGACAGCGGGGATCAGAATGGGAGGAAAATGGGGTACAAAACCAG
>JANHFR010010062.1:9888-31304 GCA_032468015.1 Mimophis mahfalensis | reverse complement strand
AACATGACTGGAAGAGGAATGCTGGGAGTTGAAGTCCACAAGTCATAAAAGAGCCAAGTTTGCCTACCCCTGTCCTACACCATCTTACATGGCAGCTTATTTACCATCATTTATATGTTATGTTGCTGTTACCTTGCTACCAAAGGTGGTCCCTATTTTTCTACTTGCATTTTTACATGCTTCTGAAGTGCTAGGTTGGCAGAAACTGGGACAAGTAATGGGAGCTCACTCTGTTACACAGCACTCAGGATTTGAACTGCCAAAGTGCTGACCTTTCTGATCTCAGCATCTTAGCCACTAAGCCACCGTATTCCACATACCTTTGGCATTTAGTCATGCTGGCCATATTACCAATGGAGACGTCTTCAGACAGCGCCAGCTGTTAGGCTTTGAAATGGAGATGAGCACCACCCCCTAGAGTTGGGAACGACTAGCACATATGTGCAAGGGGAACCTTTACCTTTACCTTCATATGTTATGTAAAGAAACCTATTTATATGTGTAGGAATATCCACTACTTTAATTTTTCCTGGGTAAGCCATGCTATGCAAAGTGCAAAAAATTAATAAATAATAAGAGGAAAACAACAGAAGTTAAAGATTAAGAGTAAGAGAAAAGAAAAGTCCATTCAGTCACGACTTTCTTGATCTTTCCTTTTTTCTCAACCTATTCAATATATTTTCATAAATTTGCTTTTCAGTATGAACCTCTTTCATTTTCTATGTGATTAAAATCACCTGTAATTATTTTGTACTTCCAAGTCACTTTTTATATTATTTATTTATATTATTCTGCACCATTCATTCTTGATCCTATGATTTTGTTTCTTTTACCACACATATGTGTCTCAATGTTTTTACCACACATATGTGTCTTTTACCACACATATGTGTCTCCACTCTGTGTTTGACTTGATATTCCTAACTCTTATTGTCATGTAACAGAATGAAACATCATTTTTGCATCTTTTGACAAACTTTCATTTCTCATATACACCATATAGTATCTACCACCATCCTAACAACATTTACACATCTTAAAATTTCTCCACCCATTTTCCATCTTTAGTAAATGTTCTAGCACATTCATTTAGGTGCTCTGATTTTATTTATTTATTTATTTATTTAATCGAATTTATATGCCGCCTCTCTCCCGAAGGACTCAGGGCGGCTTACGATTAAAAAAGAAACCAATATAAATAATTAAAAGCGAATTAAACTACCAAATTCGATTAATGGATAAAAAAAACAATTGAATTAAAACTTAAAAGCACCCCCCCTCCATCAGCCGAGACCGGCCATCCGAAATAGCCAGGTCTTTAGTTCACGCCGGAAAGAGCGGAAGTCGGGAGCCGTCCGAAGGTCAACGGGAAGTTGGTTCCAAAGGGTAGGAGCGCCCACAGAGAAAGCCCTCCCCCTGGGGGCTGCCAGCCGACACTGTTTGGCTGACGGGCACCCGGAGGAGGCC
This sequence comes from Mimophis mahfalensis, assembly GCA_032468015.1. Lineage (NCBI taxonomy): Eukaryota > Metazoa > Chordata > Lepidosauria > Squamata > Mimophis > Mimophis mahfalensis. The sequence goes on along the minus strand of JANHFR010010062.1, from coordinate 29,837 downwards.
CACTCTGTGAGCGCGAACTGGGCGGTGGGGAGCTGAAGCTGGCAGGATTTTGCCTTTTTTATCTGTAAGATGTAATAACATTTTCCTATATTAAACAAAACTTGTTGGATTAATTTTCTGTCCCATGTGGCTCATTGTTTTGTACAATCTATCTATATTTTGCTGCAAACACTTTGGATTTTTAATCAAAAACAAGGCATCATTTGCATGCAAAGGTACACATACATTCCTGTTCCAGATCAATACATATCTAATATTATCAAAAGTATTTCTACATGCCTGTCCATAAATACATTAATTCATCCAGAGGATAGCATACATCTCATTTTACTCTTTCCCAAGCCTTGACCTACTTGCTAATTGTTAAATTTATTCCCATGTATGTTTCAGTTTCATCATTCTTATCACATTCAGCAATTCATATTCAATTCTAAAGGGTTTCTTTATTTCACAGCTGCGGACTTTGCCACACCCTTTCCCACAAATAACCGATTTTCAATAAACAATTTCTCATATTTGTACATTTCCCTATGACCTGCTGAAAAGCAAAACTCATGTCTACATAAAAGCCATTCTGCATTTTCAGTTTTTTTCATTGTCCCCTCTCATAATCTCTCAATCAGAATTCTGACAAACACATTTAACAAATTGCATAGATAGTGCATATACTATTCCACGTACATATCTTTTCTCCAGTTATTCCATCTAAATCTGAAGTTTTATTATTTTTCATCATTCTCATGGCATTTTTATGAAAGCTGCCAATTTTTTTTCTTAGATATGAACTTTATAACACTCATTTCAGTTTCATTACTTGAGATATCACTATCATTGCCACACAGATCTTGAAAATATTATTTTCAATATTCCTTCATTTCAGTTCCTTCGAAATCATTTTTATTCTTTGTTTACTGAACCTTTTATAGAGAAAGGGAGAGAAAAAGACAAAGAAGAAAAGAAAAAGGGGCAGAAATAAAAATAAAAAACATAATTAATAAACAATTATGGAACTCAATAAAATAGGATATGTTTGATGAGATATTTTAGGCTGACGTTAGTTACGTTTTATGTTAAAAAAAAAAATTAATCCCATTTATATGCCGCCCTTCTCCGGAGACTCAGGGCGGCTTACAATCTGTTTAAGCACAAATCAATGTGCTTAGCAATAATTAAATGACTGGTGTCTTTTAAAGGATATAGATCAGTGATGGCAAACCTATGGCACGCGTGCCCAAAGTGGCACACGGAGCCATATTGCCCGGCACGCGAGGTATCCCCAAGCCCTGCCCCCGTGCCTGCGCAGTTCTCCCAAGCCCCAAAAGACACCCCCCCCCAAAAAAAACCCCTCCAAATTTCAGGGTTTTTTTGTCATTTTGGGAGCTTGGGAGTGCATGCAGGAGGGGGGATGTGGCATAGCGGGCAGCATCTCCTCCAACTCCCCCACACGTCTTCATGCCCTCCCAAGTTCCCAAAACGCCAAAAAACTCCCGAAATTTTGAGGTTTATTGGGTGTTTTGGGGCTTGGGAGAACTGCGCAGATGCGGGGGGGGGGCTATGCCCCTCCCTGCATGCATGCACGCATGCTCCCAATCCCAAACAAGGAAGTGGGCAGTGTGCATGCGCACACCTAAAATAGGAAGTGACATGTGGGTGGCCACGCTCACTCCTCCCCCCCCCCCATTTTGGCACTCGGTGGCCAAAAAAGGTTTGCCATCACTGATATAGATGATTATGAAAATCAGATTTATCTAAAAGTATCACTAACATTAATAAGTGTGAATGGCATGGCCTGGCCTGGCATGGCATGGCATGGCATGGCATGGCATGGCATAGAACAGAACAGAACAGAACAGAACACAATAGAATAGAATAGAATAGAATAGAATAGAATAGAATAGAATAGAATAGAATAGAATAGAATAGAATAGCTGAAAGGGACCTTAGAGGTCTTCTAGTCCAACCCGCTGCCTGGGCGGGAAATCCTATAGCATTTCAGACAAATGATGGTCCAATCTCTTCTTAAAAACTTCCAGTGTTGGAGCACCCACAACTTCTGGAAGCAAGTTGTTGCACTGATTAATTGTTGTAACTGGCAGGAAATTTCTCCTTAGTTCTAAGTTTGCTTCTCTCCTTGATTAGTTTCCTTCCATTGCTTCTTGTCCTGCCTTCAGGTGCAGGACTGGTGAATAGCTAGACTCCGTCTTCTTTGCGGCAACCCCTTAGATATCGGAAGACTGCTATTACATCACCCCAGTCCTTCTTTTCATTAAACTAGATATATCCAATTCCAGCAATTGTTCTTAAACCATATAAAAATTATGAAAGCTAAGAAATTGCATTGAATGTCTGTGTAATAAGTTGAAAGTCTATCCTTATCCACAAGATCAGGAGTGCCAAACTCATGTCATCAGGTTGTTGTCATGTGACGCATCACAACTTTTCCACCTTTGTTACGGGGTTGGGTGTGGCTGCTAATAAACATTTCTCTCCTGTTACAATTAACAATATCAATAATCCCAGCCATGTTAGAAATGATACCTCTCTGTTTTAACATAAGAAGACTAGAAAATAATTTCCCAGAGTTACAGATTGTAGAAATTTAACAATCCAATTCTGTATACATTTAGTCAGGAGTATTCTTGGCAATGTTTACTTTTTAGGACACGTACAGAGAATTCTGGTTCCTGTAACCAGGAAAGTCACATACTTCAACTGAGATCTTGTTAAAAGAAAGAGTATGCTGCAAATCTCTCTTGAATCACATAGCTCCTTATCTGGATCACTAGTGGGGGTTTTTAGGTTTTTGTAGCTGCAGAGTACATAGGGAGAGGCAAAGTTGAAGCTATACCAGTTTACAAAAGATTCGTAAGGGATTCAAACTATATCTTTTTTTAAAAAGTACTCTTACATCCTTGCATTGGTGTCTCAGCTACCAATTCACTTTGAAATGATATACAGAAAGATGGAATAGATAAAGAAAGGACTGTAAGGCAACAACCAAGACAAGGGCGGCAAAACAATCCGAATACCAAGTATTTCCCCAATAAAAAAAGTCTATAAAAATACATTGGTTAAAGAAAACTGCCTACCAAAAAGTCAGAGGGATGGATGTGATGCTTACATGCAGCAGACAATGCATAATGCATGAAGGTAGGATTTTTTTCCGGGGGGGAGGGAAAGTACAAGCTAACGTAGAAACAAAAATGTGCTTGAAATAATACAAATGTAACAGAAAATGAAGGGGCTAATACAGGTAGTCCTCGACTTACAACAGTTCATTTAGTGACCATTCAAAGTTACAACAGCAATGAAAAGCGTCACTTCTGGCCATTTTCCACGCTTATTACCATTGTCCATGGTCACGTGATCAGAATTCAGATGCCTGGCAACTGGTTTATGCTTCTGACCATCGCCATGCCCCAAGGTCACGGAATCCCCTGTTGTGACGTCCTGACAAGCAAAGGTGATGGGGAAGCCAGATTCACTTAACAACCAGGTTACTAACTTAACAATTGCAGTGATTCCCCTAACAACTCTGGCAAGGAGTGTAAAATGGGGCAAAACTCACTTAAAAAATGTCTCACTTAACAACAGACACGTTGCGCTCAGTTGGGGTTGTAAGTCAAGGATTACCTACTAGCAATAAAGGAAAATATTTGTAACTCTGGGGGAGGGGTCCTTGGTGATTTTTCCATCCATCATTTTTCTGAACTCTGATGCTTTTCTAACTGCACAATAGTCTTTGCAAACACAATTAACCCCATTAAATAGATTTGGCATATTATCTCCCTGGAATATGTATATATCTGTAATATTTTCTTTTTCCTAATTCTGTTGAGCTTCATGGTGTCAGAAGGAGGAAAAAAACAGAACAAAATAAATCAGTCACTGATAAAGGTCAAGGATGTGAAGAAGGGCTATTCAGGTAGATGGTGCAAAGGCAAAAAGATGGTCAAATTCTGGGCTGAATGTAGACTGAAAAATCACAAGTGCGCAATCATTAACTGAAGCCCATTCTTTCAATAGAGCGATGTCCTTGAAAAGAATTGCTGTTATGCGATGCTTTGAAAATAACTCGAAATAGAAACCATTCAGAACAACAAAATAAAAGCTTTTAGAACTATCACAGCAGGTCTGAAAAGATCTTTGTCAGTCTCATTATAATTTTAGGTGCTCGATCACAACAGGCTGCTTTGAGTAAAACAACCCCCCCTTCCGATATTCATTCCCTGTGTACTACCTCTCCTGCATTTCACATTTGCACAAAGGAAGCATTGTAGTAAGTTATAGATAGAGGTGAGTTACAATTTTTTCTATCAAGGTTTTCATAATAAAAACGAATGGAAAGGAAAGACGAATTCTGAGCGTCTCCAGGACTTCACTGCATTCAGGACGATTTTTCATATTGCTGTTTACTCGGTGGTGAGGAAGAATATAATAAGTCACAGAAGCTAAGTGAACCATGTGTGATGATTACATACCATCAAGCTGTTATCAACTAAGTGCAATCATTGATAGATTTCCTCTGAGGATGATCTGTCCCTAACCTAGTCCTGCAACTCTTCCAAAGGAACTACATACTAATTTAAAAAAAAAAACAAAACTTTAAATGAATGAGTTTCCTAATTGCATGAGAATTGAGGTAGGCATTACACCATGAACCACTATTATGAATGCTAACTCTGTCTTTATGATAACAGAATCTTGTAAGTCTGCTCTTTTACGTTATGCTCCAGAAAATTAGAGACAGGACCTTGTGAAACACCTCTGATTTAGGCATTTTTGTATGTTTGTTGGTTTACAGCTGTTCCCAAGGTCAATTCTACATACCATTAAATTTGTATTTTTTAATGTAATTGATAAGTGAAATGAACTTACTCCAGGGGTAGCCACTGTGTCATAGCCTCCATCCAGATGGTGAGCTTCTAGCAAAGGAAGCTTTCCTCCCTTCTCCCAAAAGCTCAATATTTTTGGTAGATATTACACAGAAGCCTACAAGGGACCAATCCCCAGTCTATATCCATTTCAGACTAGACTAGAGAATGCTCTGCAAATACATAAAAATGGTTGGTTCTCTTTTCATCCGTTGCCTTTGGCATCACCTACTGAATATGTTGTTCCTTTTTCTTATTGATGGTCTTTTTTTAGGGGAGTTGGGGAACCAATTTAGGGACAAACTGACCAGTCTATACTGGGATTTTTAAAAAAAAATACAGCTTACCCCTTACAGGTTCCAGCCATGTCTTCATCACCATCTGAACTTCAGAAGACCACTGAAAAAGAAGAGTCAAAGATACCCAGTGTTGACCCGTATCCTGCCCAGATTAGAATTTTCCCACATCTTTTTCTCTTTCCAGTATCCTCTCCTAGACATCTGACACAGAAAATACAGGTGAAGCCCACCCACCTTTACCAGAGCAGAACAGACTTCCTACTTCCTCAAGCTAAGGTTCTGAATATACTTTCCACAGTTTATTGTAGAAGGAGCATCTTGTCTTATACTTATCCACTTAAACCCTACAATCTTATCCAAAACACTTCTGAGACTCTTTACCAGAGAAGCCAAAAAACAAGGAGACAGCCCCAGAAAGAAGGATTTTTTTTTCAATAGTGGCATTTTCTGTATAGTAATTTTCCCAGAAGGTTTCTTATGGAACCAACAAAATGTCTTCTTGACACTGGAAAAAAATATATTAAAAGGCAGTTCTGCTACTTTTATTGTGATTTTATTACTCTTCTATTATTGCATTATAACAATCTCATAGCAGACTTTCTTCACTGTTGTTTTTGATGTTATTCTTAACTCACCAGTTATACCAATTAGGCTGCTGGTATAAATATTTCCTGCATAGGCCAGGAAACTCAGATTGCAAAAGCAATCAAGGAACCAACCAATCAGAAAAACAAAAGGTGTAAAACTCAGTTACTTAAAACCTGAAATGACATGCAATCTGACCTTAGAAGTCCATGCTCTAGCTGCATAATACCTTCTCTTCAGAGATAGTCCATATCTCTATTGAAGCCTCATTTTCATTATGTGAACACCTTTATCTTAAACACATTTTGTCAGTACCTGCCATTGATTTGTCTCATTTTAAAGTATTTAGATGGTGAATAATGAGGAATGGTACTCATGGTTTCCCCCGAGCTTAATTATTTCATGCTACTTAAGTAATTTCATGTGCTACAGAGATTACAGGTCTCTATCAATGAACTTCTGCAGCAATCCTAACATCCATTTACTTATTTTTCCCTCCTGTTGGTTTCAGTGAAATACACACAACACTATTTTAGTGCTAATTAATTGTCAAGGTTAGTGGAGGGAAAACCTTTAGGAGGTAAATGGGTTTTAAATTTCATTCCCCTGGTTCTGTTCATTGGCTTGGGTTCTTAGCAGAGCCTCACTACTTCTAAAAATAGAGGAAGGGAGGAAAGGGAGAAAAACACAACGTTTATAAGAAGTGAATATCAGCACATTTTATGGATAATTTCATTATGTAGTAAGTTAGCAGATTATAAAAGTAAAGGTTTTTCCCTGTCGTCATGTCTGACTCTAGGGGGCAGTTCTCATCTCTGTTTCTTAGCTGAGGGAACCAGCATTGTCTGAAGACATTTCTGCGGTCATGTGGCCAGCATCCCTATGTACCGAGATGCATAGAATACTGCTATCTTCCCACCAAAGTGATACCTATTTATCACCTCATATTTGCATGATGTAGGACTTCTAGGTGGGCAGGATCTGAGAGAGGTAACAAATGTGTGTCACTTGAGTCTCAAACCTGGGTTGTTAGCTTTCCAGCCAACAGTCTCTACATCTTAATCACTGCACCATTGCACCCTTCTAGCAGATTATACTAAACTTGATGTGAGAAGTTATATATGTCACGTCTCTTCTACTCTTATGATCCAGCAAAACAAAGTTAGAATCTAGATTCCTAAATGATCTGGTCTGTCAGGCAGAAATGGAAAATCTATAGATCTCCAGATGTTCCTCAACAACAATTTGTAGTCTCAGATAAGTGGGGGCTGCTGATAGCAAATATTGGAGGAAGCTGTCATGAAAATGGTACAATGAGAGATGTTGAATAGCAACACCAAAGAATCACAGGCTCCCAATGTATATTCTGAATTTTCCATGAGGTAAAATTCAAGTCTCAATTTAATTGTTCATTTCTTATTAAAGGGCTTTCAAATTATTCCTTGGTAAAATTAGACCAGACATAGCAGTTCCCTTCATTTGATTTTTTTAAAAGGTTTGACGATTCAACTGCTGTTTTCCTTGTGTTAAAATTCCTTTCTCTCACTGTGTCTGCAACAGAAAAGTTGAATCTTGACTTCTGATGATTGCATGGACAAATCGAGATGATTTCTTGGCAAGATGATATAGTTTGTCTAGAATGGTTTTTCAACTTTACAGCATCTATGCGTTTTCCAATGATCTATTGGAAATGGATATGTGTCACTTGGTATTCACCTGATCAGTCTTAGTGTTTGCCAAGATCAACCAAGTTCACCAGGCACTGCCAACATTTAAAGGCAGTCCTTGGAAAGAATAAAATCCGATGAGACAAATTAGGCAATACCAAGGGTCATTCTCAATTTTTGGATGCTCTAACCAATCCCCTCCAACAGTTAACTGCAGAGCTGTTGTTTTTAAATGTTAAAGAGAGTGAATAATTGATCATAATATTACTAGTTACATGCATTGAATTAACTTAAATCAATGGGGAAGAGGGATAAGAAATTGCATTAACATACAAACACAGTACCTTCCCAGCTTGCTTTTTTGTTTCTTCAGCAGAAACCACATGAAGGTCCTGTTTAATTTTCAACAAGCCACTCAGAAGAAACAGAATGAAAAAGAGAAAGAAAGCAATTAATTCAGCACAAAGTTGCTGCATAGGTGACAAGGCTGATACATAGACTTTTCTTTTTGTTTTAAGATTAGAATGCAACTTCTTCATTAAGGCCATTCTACCCATTTTAAGATAATGGGGAGAATTATTCGTCTGACAGTAAGTGATCATTATATTTTGATTCTACTGTCACACCCTATTGGGTCATCTTGTCAACTCTTCTCTAGAGAAGAGCTGGAGGTGGCAATTAATTCAGAATGAGGCTCGTGCTATTCCTCAGTGCTTCCACTGATTTGAACAAACCTCCCAAGATTTTACAATGCTTACAGAAACACTGTCAAACATGACCTATAATTTAACTTATAGCATATATTTTTCTGATAACATGTAGTCCAAACAGCTTCCAGGTTCCACTCTCAGATCTCCAGGGATTTTCCGCCAAACCCCTGATTTGATTACTACATGCAATCATGACTGAAAATCATTACAGACTAATTTACCAGATCGGACATGATTCCCAAAATGGATAAAAAAAATATTCAAAGGAATAAAGCTACTGCTGTTAAAATAGTGTTCTCTAATAAGGCTTGGTAAAGAAAGCAGTGCGTTGGTCTGAGATTTGGATAAAGGGTTCATAGAAAGATGAAGAGTAAAAACTCTTAAATTTAACTTGGGCAAAGGACTGTTCAGGATACTGTTTAATCAGTCAAACTATTACTCCCAACTTGAAAGCATCTTGTTTAGAAAGAGTTTTTGTTTTTGTTTTTATTGCAACACTATTTCTATTCCTTCAGCCTGGCTTTTCTAGAGATTGCGACACTGAGCCTCTTCTGTGTTCTCTCCCTGCAGCACTTCTTTTTACTGTAGCTAAATCCATGGGTAAAATTGTTCAGTTGGGTACACCATTGTATAATAACCAGTGTATTTCCTAAGAGGCGGGTTACAGGATGGGGTTTATCATTTTCTGCCCTGTGCGGGAGATCCAGCACGTCAAGTAATGTTGAATGCTCTTGCTCAGTCGCCTGGAGCACTGGAGCAACATAATATTTTTAACATGTCCTGCATGCAAAGTGGCTGTGTCCTTCCCTTCCTTTTGTTTGCAATCAAGTCTGTTGACTTTTTTTTTTTCTTTTTAAAGACAGTTCAATAAGTTGAAGTTTGGGGCTCTGATCAAATTCTGTCTGGTTTAGCCTTCTGTCAAATTACAGAGCTGACAGTGATAGCGATATTGTGCCTTATCTGTCAATGCAAATGACAAAATAGTAGTCAATATTATATTCATTCTGCATGCTTGTTGTTATCCAGTGTATATACTGTATATTCAGGCTATAGCAATACGTATTTCTACTCTATATAACTCTCATTAATGAACTGGGTAATCAGAACCAAATCTCCAAAATGTAAAATTAAATTGTGATAACCTTGCTAGAAATACCAAAGTAAGCCACAAAATGAAACGTGGTTTTTTTTTTCCTTCCAAACTCTTGAACCTAAGAACCATAAGCACTTTATTTAAGGAGCATGGTGGTTTACATGGTTAGAACACTAGCCTGACAAGCAGCAAGCTTGCATTCAAGACCCAAATGCTGGATGGAATGAGATGAGCTCAGTGGTTAGTGCGAAAGCCTAACACACATGCTTGATGGTGGCAGATGAGATTTTGCCGAAATGTTGCTACAACATTAAAAGCACAACCATTAAGATGTGGGAAAATACCTGAACAAAGCATAATGCTATACACATAAATACCCACAAAAAACATAAGAATATATATAAATTTGACAATTTTCAAATGCAATAAAATTGGTTCATGATGGAAATAAATTGTGCATGAAAATAAATACAATTTTTTTTATCAAATGGTTCCACAGTGAGCAAAGGGTAAGCCAAGGATGTTGATTAAAACCTATGGAATGATAGTGATTGTCCGGGTTTCAAGTAATACACCTATAGCAAACAAAACTCCGAGGAAGGTAGATTCCTCAAAGAATAGTTTTATTGAATATATCATACTGGCAAGATCTGGTGAAAACTGACACTGAAGTTTCCCACTTTTTCCACCTAATTAAAAGTAAAAGTTTTTCCCCTTCCCCAAACAATCAGTCATGTGGTCCAATCAAGGTGCTGTCCAGTTGCCAGATAACATCACCCTCCTCTCTCTGACCAGGTGTGAAAATATCCTGGGTTCCCAAGAGAAGGTATTTTATTTTGGCTACAAAACCCCAGCTACCCGTAGTCTCCCTTCCCTATCCCTCAGCTCCAGTGTGGCAACACTGAGGCATCAAAATGGCTTTGGTCAGGTTAGCTTCCAGGATGACAGCAATATTTGCGTGTTGGTCAGTTGTACATGAATGTCAATGTTTTTTGATACAACAGAAAACTGTTCCTTGTGAATTGAAGTGAATGACAATTTTTACTTTCACATATCCTGATGTCACTAATTTCCATATCTATGCTCTGTATTCCATCTTGTCAGTTTTTATGTTGTAATGCAGAGTGTAGATATGGATGTTATTGAAGATCAATGTATTTAACTGAGAAAATGGAAAAATGTAAGTTAAACATACATGGCAAAAAGTTAGAATGAATTTTTAAAATGTGCAAATGAGGTAGAAAGTAAATAATATATGGTTTGTTGCGTGGAATAAAGGAGGAAGCAAAGCTAGTGTGTGCTTTTGTGTACTTCCTTGTGTGGAAGTAAAAAAAAAAGAGTACATCAAGGAAATATAAAAGGAAAGTGAATGAAGTGGGAATGGAACATTTAATATGTGCATGTGATAAAACAAATAGAAAATAATTCATGAATTATTTCCTTGAGCCTTGGTGGTTCAGAGGGATAACTGCTTGGGCCATCTACCTGCAATTAGTGCAGGTTCGAATCTCACCAGGCTCAAGGTTGACTCAGTCTTCCATCTTTCCGAGGTAGGTAAATTGAGGACCCAGATTGTTGGGGGCAATAAGCTGACTTTGTAAAATGCTGCTGGAGGTGGGGGCGAAAGCCCCGTTAAAAGCAGGCATATACTAAAGAATGAAAGCTATTGCTAAGCACATTGATTTGTGCTTATAGAAATTGTAAGCCGCCCTGAGTCTCCAGAGGAGGGTGGCATATAAATTAGATTAAAAAATAAATAAATAAATAAATCAAATGGAATGGAGAAATGAATGAATGTGGATTAAATACAAAAGTGAATAACAGTTGGAAAGACATGCCGAGAATAAACAAAGAGACATTGGGGGCTATTGCTTTAGGCTGTACAAAACAGCATTTCTGAGAAAAGATAACCATCAACCTAGCCATTTTTTAAAAAAAGAAAGAAGAAGCTTGTGTTTTGTTTTGACTGACTGCCACAGGGGGAAAATAAATATATGAAGGCTTGACACTCCTGCTATGGACTCCACTCATGGACCTGTTCCCGATTGATGCATACAACTCCTTCTTCCTTTCTCTTTGTGCTGTCCAACAAAGCTATCAAATGCACATTTTGCACACAGAATCAATATCCTTACCTCTCTTCCGTGGGGTTTTTTATTGTTCCCCGCATCGAGGGTTGGCATTGTTAAGACAGCACTAAATAGGCTTTTCAAACACAACAGGGAAGATCAAGTTGTTTCTCTTTCTTAGTCATAAAGAACCACCTCACACTGACTTCACTAAATTGCTGCAATGGACGTAGGCAATAGGTAAATGTTTCCCTATTTTCTGTATGAATTACTTACCCATCCTTTAAGCCTTTCACTTTGGCCATGAAGCATGAGGGAGGGAGACTCTAGATCCTACATCAAAGACAATTTAACTATTTAAATCATGGAAAACATGCTAAAAATGGAGAATTAATTTAATGCGCTCCAAATAAGATTTGAATATATCTGACATAATGTTGAATGGAATGTTTTGGAAGGAGGGGAGGGAAAAAATCACCAATTCTTCTAGATTTGGGGTAGAGGGACATTATTAAGGTGGGGGGTTTCTCCATCTCTATTTCATGTTCCTCATTTAGAAAGCTAATATTTCTCAACCATAATTGTCCATGGCAGAACATAGCACTGAAATTTCATCATGCTCAGTGCAATCATCCTTCCGCTTCAGATCTTCCAATAAATATTGGGCAACTGTCACACCCAATGTAGTGGTATACCAAAAAACGATAACCATATGAATTTAGGGAAACCAGGTGTTAAAAACTTAATCTTAAAAGTATAAAATTACTTTCCCAAGCAGAATTATAATATAATTAGGGCAAGGGCAATAGGTTGTGTTGCCTCTTTTCATTTAAATTGAACTCTGCTTGCTGCAATGTGTCACCCAGACTGCCAGGGAAGGGAAAGGGACCATTATGCAGATCCTTATCAGTCTCCACAATTATAATATCTGAAGATCAGAAGATAATACTACAGGTGAGAATGGTCTGTCACCAAATGGCAGAGAGAAGTAGGCATCTCAATAGATAATTAGCTCACTTGGTAATCACTTGTTTCTGCAAATCAAAAGGAGTTACCTATGTTATTATTCATGGAGAACAGAAGACACACATCCTTCTGGCAGCACCTGGAAATAGTTGGATCTAAATGAGCAATTAATGTTAGACGCCAACTGTAAACATTCTCACATCAAAGTCAACTCAGTCAGAATGAATAGAATTCACTGTAGAGGGAAGAGAAGGAAATGGGATAGGTTTGTTCATATGGAATGTACTTGCAAGTTCTTGTTTAGAAATTTAATATGTGGGACAAATATTGTTGTTCGGTTGTTAATTTGTGTCTGGCTTCACAATCCCCTGGACCACAGCAGGCTCCCATCCTGCCAGAGTCTGCCTAAACCAATGCCCATTGCATCAATAACACTATCTATCAATCTCATCCTCAGCCATCCTCTTCTCAAAAAAATTGCTTTCAATTTTTCAGGGACTTTTCCAATGACTCCTCTCTTCTCATTAGGTAGCCAAAGTATTTGAGCTTAGGCTTCAGTATCTGTCCTTCAAAGAACATTCAGGATGGATTTAAATTTGACTAATTTGATTGCGGTCCAGAGCACTCTCAAGAGTTTTCTCCAATGTCACAGTTCTAAAGCATCAACTGTTCAGTGCTTCCATCCCAACTCTCACAGCTGGGACAAATCAATCAGAATAACAGAGTTCGAAGGGACCTTGGAGGTCTTTTAGTTCAACCTCCTGCTCAGGCAGGAAACCTTATACCATTTCTGCCTACAATTAGTGCAGGTTCGACTCCCACCAGGCTCAAGGTTGACTCAGCCTTCCATCCTTTTGAGGAAGATAAAACCCAGATTGTGGGGGCAATAAGCTGACTGTGTAAAATGCCGCTTGGAGGGGCAAGAGCCCTAATGAGCAGGCATATGCATGGAATGAGGGCTGTTGCTAAGCCACCCTGAGTCTTCGGAGAAGGGCAGGATATAAATGGGATTAAAATAAAAAATAATAAAAAAATAAAATTTCGGACAAATGATTTCTAAAAACTTCCAGTGTTGGAGTGTTCAAGTTGTTCCACCATGCATTCTAGTTTTGTTAGTTCTGTTTGGGGTGGGTGGATATAAATGGTACCTTTTTATAGCAATAGCATTTGATCTGTACACTGCTTATCAGGGTTTTCAAGCCCCCCCTAAGCAGTTTACAGAGCCCGCCTCTTTCCCCCAACAATCTGGGTCCTCATTTTACCCACCTCAGAAGGATGCAAGGCCGAGTCAACCTTGAGCCTGGTAAGATTTGAACTGCCTAATTGCAGGCAGCTGGCAGCTAAGTACTATATACAGCACTCTACCCGCTGCACCACCATGGCTTTTAATGTAGTTAGATTAGATTAGATTAGATTAGATTAGATTAGATTAGATTAGATTAGATTAGATTAATTGAATTTATATGCCGCCCTTCTCCCGAAGGACTCAGGGCGGCTTACAAAAATAAAAACACATAATATAAAATTTAAAAAGAGTTAACTGGCACACCTACTTTAAATTTGTAAAACATAATGACTCACAACTTGGTTTGACCCAGCTGAAGTCTAATCACCTTTTTCAGTGGGCATCCAACTACACAAAGCTACCTCTGTGATTCAGGCCCAGCATTTGAGCCAAAGGATATGGTTTAGAGAAAAGAAAATGAGTGAACTGGCTTCTATCCTGTTCAGTCAAACATAATATTTAGAAATACTTATCTTGTAAAGATGTGTGGCATGTCAGCACTTCAAATTATGATTGCCAGGCTTTAACTCAGTTGAGACAAACAATGCTTGGATAAGAATATATTTTCAATCTCTGATGAAGGTCTGGCGTTCCAGAATGAAGACAATGCTAAATATTTCAATATTATATTCAGGATGGGGGCTGGAAGAGAATATATTTAAATATAATTTCCAAGGAAAAATGGTGAAAAATGGACATGTCTTCATCTCCAGCCTTCCAGAGCCTCCCAGAGACATCTGGTTAGCCACTCTGACAAATAACATGCTAGAGTACGACCGCCTTTGGCCTGATCCTCTAGGGCTAGTCTTGTCACAGTTCTTCAATTTATACTTCATTCATCCTTTTCCTCTTTCAAACTCCCTGCTGAACTCTACATGCAGATCACATCCCTCACAATCTACCTAGCCCAGATGGAGCTAGAAAGAGACAGCTGAGGCTTTGCAGCATATAGTCTTGGTGCAATTTTCATTTGAAGAAGTCGTAAAGGCTCAGGTTGTTGTGCAGTAATGAAGTATTCGGAATGAACACAAACTCCGCTAAAATACAAAAGTGTATTAATTACAGTTGGTTAAGCATTACACATACATGCACACACTCATACTCATTTTTTCATTACAAAACCAATCAGGTAATGCATGGGCATTGGGAAGGAAGAAGCTCCCCATAGATAAGTAGTTGCGTGCACAATCAAAAGTGTTCCGCCAGAGACCTGTATAGCTTGTCTTTTTCTCCTTTGCCAACAACATCTGCCACACGTTCCCTTCCATGTCATCACAGCTTTTTCTTGGCTGTTATGCAATCTTGCTGCTTGGCAGTTAACCATTAACTTTCTTAACTCTGGTTGTTGTCCCCTGGGCCTCAACTGATAATAGAATGCTTTCTTGTGATTTGCCTGTTATGGCAGTTCTTATCTCTGATGCTGTATGCAGATTTGAACTGGCTGCTTTTCACCCTCTGAACATCCATGTTCTCCAAAGGTGAGTTTTACAAAGTAGCCAATACTATAGGCTAGGAGATGCATCCCCTCTTTTAAAAATAAAAGTAACCATAGTTGCAAGCACATGCACATTGTATAACTGGCTGAGGATTTATGCTGAAAGACAAAAGCAGTATTACAATCAATGGTCTATGAGCATGTGAAATGAGATCTTGAAAGACGTGTTCATGAGCTGTAGAAATGTGTTGGAGTCTGTGTTTATGGAGATTTTTGGTCATCCAGGTCATGATTGTCCCAAAGGTGCTTTTTAAAACTAGCCTTTCTTGTTATTCTTTGAAGATGTTTCACTTCTCATCCAAGAAGCTTCTTCAGCCCCGGACTGTTGGAGTCTGTGATCAAGAAGAATTCATACCAAGAAAAAGGAGAACAAAACAATAAACCATAACAAGATAGATGACTATGGAGAATTCAGCAAAAAGAGTATATAGGTAGTCTTCAATTTACAACAATTGAGCCCAAAACTGGTGTTGCTAAGTGAGACACTGGTTAAGTGAATTTTTTCCCATTTTACAACCTTTTTTGTCACATTTGTTAAGTATAATTACTTAACTGTAATTGTTAAGTGAGTAACACTGCTGTTAAATGAATCTGGTTTTTCCACTGACTTTGCTTTTTAGAAACTTGCATAAGGTGATCACTTGACCTGGGGACATTGCAACCATTATAACTATGAGCCAGTTGCCAAGTGCCTGAATTTTGACCATGTGATCATGGGGATGCTGCAACGGTTGTAAATGTGTAAAATGATCTGGTCACTTTTTTCAGTGCCATTATAACTTCGAACGCTCATTAAATGAACTATTGTACATTGTTAGCTTATCACACCTGCAACTGAAATTATACTGATATATATCATTTCCTTTAATTTTGGTGCAGACTCACTAAGGTGCAACCTACAATGCATTCCCACATTCTCTGTCAGTAAGGCATCCGTTTCCCTAAAATGGTCCTTTTTAAATTCAAATTATTTCAAACCTCACATAGAATATGTTCCTCTCTTAACTAATTATCAGTATTAATATAAAGGAGCTTGGCTTCAACTATGTAAAATCTGCACAAATAGGGATGCTACCTAGCACATCAAAACTGATACTGTCTTTGGCATAAATCCCAAGAGGCAAATAATTCAATCCTATTCCTAGTGTATCTTTGGGGATAGGGGTGTGGATCTTCCTTCCCACTCTGGTGAAAGATTTGAAAACTCAAGGCTTACTTCTTACTCCTGTATTCTGGAAGTCTTTGGAGACTCAAAGGTTACCTCTCTGTGTGTTATTCTTAAAGTCTGTGAACTCCTTTTGATTTATAGTCTTTACCTCTTTTTTAGAATTTTAGCAAAATAACAGGATTGGAAAACCCTGTTGGGGAGCCTTCTAGTCCAATCCCCACTCAAACAAGAGACTCTATAACCATTCGAGACAAGTGGCTATCCAGTCTTCTTAAAAGCCTCCAGTGATGGAGCCCAGACAACTTCTGAAGGCAAAGCATTCCATTGCTTAATTGTTCTCCCTATTAAGAAATTTCTCCTTAGTTCAAAGTCGCTTCTCTCCTTGACTAGTTCCCATCCATTTCTTCCTGTCCTGCCTTCTGGTGCTTTGGAAAATAGGCTTTTTTTAATTAATTTTCTTTTTTGGGAAATAGGTTTCTTTGTTACAACTTCTATTTTACACAAGGCTCCTCCAGTTCCCCTAAACAGTCCCAAAATGGGCTAATGAATCTACCTTTCTCTTTTTTTAATAATATCACGGTCATGTCAGTTGTGGCACTTGGAAGCTACACAAAATATTGTCTTTAACGGTGCAACCCCTAGTGGCAAAAATGCTTTATGAACATGTGTACAAACGTACACATTCTTCTCTGGGTATTATAAGTTTCAAATAAGCTGATAGTAAGGACTGTAAAAATGTGTAAAAGAATACTTGACTTAGTTTTTGGTGAAGAATGAATTTTCAGGGCTGGTCCTGCTGCCTATTAATCATTGCAAACCGGGGCTGATGCAATACTTGCCACAGGAGCAGCAGTGATACTTCAGATCACCACTCTGA
The DNA here is from genome assembly GCA_032468015.1 of Mimophis mahfalensis. NCBI lineage: Eukaryota > Metazoa > Chordata > Lepidosauria > Squamata > Mimophis > Mimophis mahfalensis. The sequence continues at coordinate 12,749 of JANHFR010010062.1, read as the reverse complement.
GGGCCAAAGTAATATGACCTCCAAGTGAAAGTAAGCTTTACATCTTTACACAAAGCTTTTATTTGTATGCTGTGCCAGCCTCTGTTATGCTCCACTGCTGGATACACTGCTGAGTTCTTGAAGATTGGTATACTTTTTTCTGATCTATCAAATTCCTTAGAATAAAAATAACATTCTTCCCCACTGTCCTCACCATTGTAAATAGTCAAGTTGGGAACAACGAGGAAAACTCAAGGCTTCCTGAGTGCAAGATCTGTTTTCATTGCTATATTTTTTTTATTTTAGAATGCCAGATTAAATGGAGCAAGTGCTTGTTTTCTCTACTAAGGCCCATTGCTTTTACCCATGGAAGTTTTTAAAAAGTAATTCTTTGATTTATTCACACGTCTCTCAGACTACGTTCCTCAGGCAGAGAGCGAAGCTTATAAAGTACTGAGAGAAGCTCAATAGTTTAGCTATAACTATATGTAACACGAGCTGATAACCCAGCTTTACCCAGTTATTTATGACAATGCTGCAGACTACAATTCCAGCATTCTTTGCCCGATTTGCATGCCTTGCCTCTATTGGCTGGAGAGCCTCCAATTTGCATGCCTTGCCTGGTAATCATCTGCACATGTGCCGTAGAGCTTGGCAGTGAAATGTCCACTTCAGCAGCCATTTTGGGCGGGGGGGGGAGACACCCCCACCCCCCACACTGCCAAGGTATGTACTGTATGTGTCAAGTTTGGGTGAGATTGGTTGCTTTGTGTAGTAGCTTATAGAGCACATACACACACACACAACTCACCACACTTCTGTTTTTATATATATAAAGAACTTCCTAAGAAACAAAATATTTATTTTATTCATCTGTGAACAATTGCAGTGTAGCAGCAGTTACTCTTCTTACCAGCATTTATAGTTGTACTCCCTTAATTTTTACAAGATACACACTCTCACATTTCAGATTTATTTCTAAAACAATGAAAGAGTTAAAATTCGAGCCTTATTAAAAGACTTAAAGAAAGAGCACTGCTGTCTAGTTATAATTTTAAAGATAAAAAAACAATCTACTTCGAAAAGTGGATTTCTTCTGATTTTGGATTAGTTTATCATTTTTACAGTAATGTAAACCTGGATCAATATAGTAGTAGTAACTGCTAGAGGAATTTTGGAGTCCTATTGGACAATCACTTAAATATGAGCCAGCAGTGTGCCCAAAAAAGCCAACACAGTCCTAGAGAGATAGAATCAATATCATGTGAAGTGTTAGTACTGCCTTTGTAAGGCACACTTGGAATATTGCATCCAGTTTTGGGGCACCATGGTATGCAAAAGATGTTGAGACTCTAGAAAACTACAAAGAAGAACAACAAAGATGTAAGGAGACTGGAGGTGAAAACATATGAAGAACAATTGCAGGAATTGGGTATGACTAATTTAATGAAAAGAAGGACTAGAAGTGAGATGATAGCAGTGTCCCAACATCTAAGAGGCTGCCACCAAGCAGAGGGGGTCCAACTATTTTTCAAAGCACCAGAAAGAAGGAGAAGAAGCAATGAATGGAAACTAGTCAAAGAGAAAAGCAGCCTAGAACTAACAGAAATTTTCTGACAGTGAGAACAATTAATTAGTGGAATGTCTTGCCTCCAGAAATTGTGGGTACACCATTACTATTGGTTTTTAAGAAGAGATTGGACAACTATTTGTCTGAAATGGTATAAGGTTTTCTTGTGAGCAAGGGGTTAAACTAGAAGATCTACAAGGTCTCTTCCAAATGTTATTCTGTTATTGGTTTCACTCTGCCTGGTGACTTGAAAGGGAACACATCCAATGTCCTAAAAGCTGCATGTTTCTAATTTCTCCATAAATATCCCCTTTTTGGACATAAGCTTCCTAGCCTTGATTTTGAATCTGATCAATTGAATATTTGTTAGACTACATGTGAACATCTTTTCCTATTAAAGATTCTAGTTATGGGGAAGGAATTTGGACTCCTTCCATAGCATAGCGTGAGAAAAAAATATAAATTTTGAATGATATGTTCCTGATTCAAATTGCATTCCCACTATGCTGCTTTTAGCTACGAAAACAAGATTTGTAAGCAGTTAAATTTAATTGGGCATATTTTCTCTTCAATATTTTATAGCGCTTTGGAGTAGTGGGGTGATATGGGATGGGATGGATTTACAGAGTTACAGAGAATCATATTTCAAACTGTGGAATATATAAAAATATCCAAAGACTACTTTTCATACAGGAAAAGGGAAAAACAATGCTAGAGTTCATAATTACATCATCACAATATGGCTTGTTTCAGTGGTGGGCTGCTACCAGTTCAGACCAGTTTGCAGTTGGCCCTGTCCACCCACCCCTACCCTTTCCCATCCTATATTTCCCTGTTTTTTAGCTCAGCAAAGCGAACCGGTTGTTAAACAGGTTACAGCCCACATTTGGTTTGTTTGCCTAACAAGTTGTGTGAACCAACCACCATGTTTATAAATCAGTCTCCCTTATTAGATATGAACCTTTAAAAAACAAGCTATAATTAACTGACTTTGACAGTGTGATGAGTGAACCCAGTCGATCTTTTTCATCCCACAATTCCCATATTGTAACTGCAGAACTGAAGTTAGTTTTTGTTAATATTTTTGATATCGTGGAAGCATCCACAATACTATTAACAACAATAATGATTACTTTGCATTGAAGGGTTTAAAAGGTGATGGGTGGATATAGCCCTTTTCCAAGAAGTCAGACGTTTGTTTATTTACAAATATTCACAGAAGCCACAAGGTGGCTAAGCTTACAGAAAGGAAACCGAAAGTAGTTGCAGAGTATACACGAGCAGCAGGAGATGTTCACATTACATGGTGATA
>JANHFR010010060.1:12851-32295 GCA_032468015.1 Mimophis mahfalensis | reverse complement strand
CCCCTTTTTTAAAAGGTTCAAGCTTTTTTTCTTCATCTTACTAAGTTGGTATATTTCCTCCCCGTAGAGGTATGATATTTCTTTTTCTAAGTTTTCACGGGTGTGTATGTGGAGGGTTCGAATATATATATATATCTGGAAAAGAACTAGACATAGTAGAGTACTACATATACCTTGGCCAATGGACCCCAATGAGTAATACAATAAAGGAAATTGAATGGCGTGTTAAATATGGTTGGCAGGCATTCAGCAAGCTAAGTATAACTTTCAAGAACAATCTCACCCTATGCCTGAAAAGTTTTCAATCAGTGTGTGCTACCTGCTGTAACCTATGCTGGTGAAACATGGACACTAACCTCAGAATCAATATAGAAGTCGAGTGGTGCAAAGAGCTCTGGAAAGATACATGCTCGGCATTTCATGACAAGATAGAAAGACCTGCAGATGGATTAGCGAACAAACAAAAGTATACAGTATCATTGAGAGAATAAAAGAATTGAAATGGATATGGGCTGGTCATATATCAAGAGCTACTGATGGCAGGTGGAACCAAGGCAGTCATCGAATGTATCCCACTTGATAAAAAGCATCCGTGAAAGAGACCTAAAACAAGATGGATTGATGATATCAGCAAGTATTGCAGGCCTAATTGGCAAAAGAGAGCTCAGGACTGGATTGGTTGGACACATGTAGAAGAGGCCTTCATTCTGCAGTGGATAGACACTGGCTAAGATGATGATGATGACTGCTTCTATTGTAAACCACTTTATCGTGAGCTGTATGAATGATTGATTGGCTGAATAAACGGTGTAGAGTGTTTTATGCACATCCAACCCTTATTACGAAAATATCTGAGGCAGAGAAGTAGGAATGCAGGAATGAGCAATTGTTTACTGAAGGAGGCTGATCTTAGTCACTATCAGCTGAGGGACTACCTGGCGTCAGGATCTCATGCAACAGCACACATTCCTGAGAAAGTTTCTATAGCCCCAAACTTGTTCCATGACTTGAAATATTTCTTCCTTTAACTAGCATAATTGATCCTAGATTACCATCCAAAGTACTAGCTGCAGCTCTGTTACTACTAGTTGGGGTTGGTGGGGATATCTTTTCCTTTACTTGCATTTGATCAAACCTGAAGAATGAAAAATAAATCAGTAAGACAAAATGGAAGCTATGTCCCTTCACACCTGGGGCTCTTCAGCATTTTATATTTCTGCACTTATCTATATCCCACCTATACTACTTTTATAAGTAACTCAAGGCAGTAAATGTATCTAACGCATCTTCTTCCTATTTTGCCCACTCTAACAACCCTATGAGTTAGGTTGAGTTTAGAGCGACTGGCCCAAGGCCACCCCTCAGGCTTTCATGGCTGAGGTAGAGCTTGAACTCACATTTTTTTTGCTTTCTAGCCTGAGGCCTTAACCACTACTAGACCAAGTCTATCTCCTACCTGTATCTGGATGAACTTGCCAACTAGACATATCAGACATAAAATTATGCAATAGTCATAAAATCATTTAAAAGCTTTTTTCTAATTGATTTGACATTCAAAAGTGTCAGTGTCAATATTCAGATTACATTTTAATTATTATTCCTTTGAAGCATAGCCTCACACAGTTTTGATATTTATTATTTATGGAGTGTGATAATCATGAAGTATCATTTCTATTTCCTGCCAGAACTGCCAAAATCATAGAGCTCAGTATTGTCAGTGATTGCCTGTAGTTCTAAATGTGAATCATAATATCTGTGCCAAGAGTATGAAAGAAGGGTTCCCCACAGTGTTTACAACAAAAGTGTATTTGCTTGTCCTTATAGTTGATAGAGTTATTCCAAGCAAGAAAAAAAAAAGATTTTCATTGTTTCTGAGTAGGTGTTCTCATTATTCTCTTCTGTATTTAAATTTCTCTCAAAGGAGCTGAGAGCTAGCGCTTTCTTGATCAGCTTTTTTTCCTCATTCCAGCTTAATTATCTTGCCAACCATCAACTATTATGTAAACAAAATAGCCACAGAGAACAATGGCATTAGTAGATGTTGGGTAATATCAGAGTATGGTAGAATGCAACAAATCCTAAAAGTGGGAACATTCAAATAGTACAAAGTAGACTGTATTTATTCTGTGCCTGTAGAATGTCAACAAAAAATCAAAAGCAAATTAATATTACAAGAGACAAAGAGTTCCAGTGATGTTCATCCACATATTTACTCTACAATCAACCCAGCTAGCCTTTGTTCATTCTCATTCCTGGTGATGTGCAGCCGTAGCAAGAACACTTAAGCCTTCTCCAACACATACTACAGTTTTCTTGTCCTGGGATAATAGTGAAAAGGATGTTACCCATATAGATGGATGTTATCAGCTGTGTAAAATAATTCCAAAATTTTCTAGCTATCATGAAGCATACACAGTAGCCAACAAACTTTGTGTGGGAGACAAAATACAAAAGTGGGATTGAGATTGAGATTTCAGTGGCATATTTTAGAAGAAAGCAGAACTGGTTACTACCCTCAAAACAGATTAACTCCGTATTGCAACACTTGGTTGCAGATTCCACTAAGAAAGGTGTGATCTAAGTATTGCTGTCTTTCCCATGCATATAATCCAAACAGACAATGATGGCAAATTATAAACTACTGTAATGTCTCTTCCTCCCAAATCTCTTAATACAAGAAATGCCCCTCTCTCAAACAGCCTCCGCAATCTTGTGCCTTTCTAATGTGTTAAAAGTCTATGGAGATTCTCAGTCATCCAGGTCATGGTTGTCCCAAAGGTGCTTTTTCAGGAGGCAACTGGACTTTTTTTTAAAAAAAAGTTTCGCTTCGCATCCAAGAAGCTTTTTCCTGTCTTACTGGATGGTGGTGAAAAGGAGCAATTTATATTCCTTGCAGACAGCTGGTAATTTGTATCCTTTTAGAGTCATTCAGGCACTTAGAGGTTTATCTGTCTCCACAGAGTCACCTGAGTATTGCAAATGGGTGTGAAACTTTCTTGACTACAGAATGTTTTCTGCCCTGTATCCCTTCACTGTGAAGACAGGCGTAGGCTGTTGGGGATGAGTCTGTGTTGTTTGCATCTCAAACTGAAACACAATTTTCAGGAATTGTAGTTGCAATTTTTCCGGAAATCCATTCATATTCACACATCATTCGAAGGGTGTTCATCACAAAGTGCATAGCTAAAAGTCTTTGGGGATTTCTAATGTGTTGGCATTACAATTTCTAGTAAACATATTTGGAATATTTCTTTCCAGTTCAGCCACATTCAGATCACGATGCCTATCACATGTGAAAATGGGCCACCACAAGTGTTTATGTAAATTTCCTGTATGAACATTTCCCCCAAATTTAGCATCTCATTTACCTCATGTTTAGTTCAGTATAATTTTAATATTTTTAACATTTAGCATTACTGAAAATATTTTGAAGCAAAACCTTTTATGATGTTAACATCAGAATGCATCATTAATGTATATTATTAATGCATTTGGTTCTAACATCAGTATCCAGCATGATGGGGCAAATGACTGAGCTGCAGGCCACCACCTTCATTTACTTTTGAAGAGTTCATTGATTCTGAAGCAGCAAGAAGAGTGTATTACTTTTATATACCATCAACTTCTTAAATTATATGCAGAATATTTCATAAGATGAAACGGACTAAAGGAAATTGGAATTAAACTGCTGAAATCAATCTCATCAATCTCTGTAATATTTTGGAGAACTGAAACATGAAAGACTTAAGGAATATCTTGAAAGATTACAAAGGCCAGTCTGTGTCTCAGTATTTTTTTTAAAAGCTTAAAATATGTCAACAGGCAAAACCAATGTATACTACTAGAGAAGAAATTAACATTGTAACAGACTTTGTCTATCAAACTCAAAAATTCACAAGAATAATAACCATACCTATGATGTGAAGATATGTCCACAACTTGGGGAAAACCCCCGAACATAAACAAAATAGTAAGATGGCAGGGATTTTATACTGACAACATAGTTACATAGTGCAAATGCCCTCTTATCTCAATTGAACAATTTCTCCACATTAAAATGGCAGTGAAACATCATAAAAAATATGAAAAATATGGTAAGCCTAGCTTTGTAAAAGGCAATGGCTAGTAAACAGGAGACTGTAATGATTTATGTAAATATCCAAATGAACTTTTTTAACCTAAAGAGCACTGACGTTTGACAAAATTGCATTTTAATATTAATGACCTTTCACCCTTAATTTTCTTCTAAATATTTACAATGATAAATATGTAAGTATACATTTATTTTTATAATGTTTCCGCGTTAATGAAGTAACTGAAATATAAATTTAAAATGAAGCCCACGGTTTAAACAACTAATGCTGCAATTCTAAAAATTTTAAACAAGAAGCCAGATGCAATCAATACCGTTATCTATATATTATCATATGTTTAGGCCTTCAGCCAGCAATATTAATAGCACACTAAGCAAACACTTTTGATCTTTTCTTGGGAATGCTTGCTTATGTGTAGACTATTATTTCTTTGAGATTTATTTTTATACAGATATTACTGTCCATGCCTAATAGGTACAGTTATGTAAATTCTGCCCAACCAGAAGTTCTTTAGCACATATTTCTGTGCTGGTCTTATGCTATTAAGCAAAAGATGGCATTCCTTCTCATAACCTGCTAAGAACTGCAAGACTACAAGGCATTAATTATTATTAACTCTGTTACGTAGTCTGATTTTTATTCAGGGCAGAAATGACACTATACTTATTTCTGAAATCTTGTCATACAGCGTTGACATATCAGTAAGGATTATATCTCACACAGGAAAAAGAATCTGATTGATAGAGACTATATAACCTCACTAATTACCATGTCAACCAAATCAGATTTTCCCATTTCTTCCATTGGTATTAGTTATCTCAAATGCAAATGAAATTAAGATATTTCAGACAATCAGCCTAAATAGAATTTTGTTTGCAACTCAGTGGAAAACAAATCATCCTGATTAATAAGAGTTGCCCTTTTGCACAAGTCAGTATTATTCCTGGTTTTGAGCACAGCAGATATATTAAAAAAAAAATCAAGGAAAGGAAAAGAAGACATGAATGGTGCTATGTATCCAATCTAAATTTGCTGCATGAAAAAAACAGTATTCTTTATATCAGCACAATAGGTTTTTTAAAATGTTTATGTTTCATCATAACCTTAATTATGGCAGGCTGGAATATACTGTTGACATGGATATCATCCATGAACATACTGTTTCCTTAGTCCTGTTGGATCATGATCAGTTTGGACAAACCCATTACCGCTGCATGTAGGAATCATGCAGAGTGCATTTCCTTTTTAAAAGATTATAGAAAAGTATTTGGAATTTCAAAAACAGCAGTAGTAGCTAGGACATACTGCTTCTCATAGTCATTTACTTTTAACTTGTATTCCTAGGCCAAATTATAGTACTACCGTACTTTAGAATTTTAAAGCCTGAATGGTTTTGTATCTACCCAAACATGTAGATCACATTGGAAACATGTTTTAAACGTTTTCTTGCTCCTACATGGAAATTGAGTGGACTTTTTTTTTAAGACACATTGCAGATTTGAAATGTCCTTAAACACACTTAATTTTCTCACTAACCTTATACCAACTATAGAGGCCTATTGAAAGGTAATTATGTTCTCATTTTGAATTCCCCTGGCCTTAGCAATCATCTTCTACTGATTATTGTGTTTATAGTGAACATCCTGAGTTTAATTTGATAACTGGTTTTTAAGATCTTTCCAAATCAGAACTTAAGATTACAAGTGTCGAACGTGATCTTTAATCAGCACACTTTGGCTTAGCTAACTTTCTTGCAGCTTCTGCTCTACATGTAAGTCCCTTATGGGTGCAGGTGTTGATGGATTCTGCGTACTGTAGTGGTCAGAGTTAGTTGGGTGACCAAGACTTGGTCTCTGCCACATTCTACTGCATTTGGCAGCGCATATATCTAATGGCTATTTCATGGGGTTAATCAAGGGATGTATAATGTGAAATAATTCAACTTTATTGAAACATATCTTGATTCATGCATAGACAATAAGCATGTGTTACAACTTACAAATTCATCGGTATAAACCCACCTTTTCGATTTTCATTAAAATCCAGAATGCAGTTAACAGACTTTTTGATGCCATTGATTTCCATAGTATCATTCCAGTTATCAGTGCTCCACACAACCATTTTTGTACTACTTTCATACCCAGATAACTTGGATGCAAGCTTTTAAACAAGGCTAAAAGCCAAAACAGTCTGAAAAGTAGAGATGCATTTTAGTTTCACGTTCACAGATGCTAACCGTGCATGAAATGTATGTTACAGTCTGTAGATGTGTTAATTGGAGCTAATTATATACTTATTAATGTGTGCTGACATCTGATTTTTCTCTGTAGTTTTGGCCTCTAGAGAGTTTTATAATGTAAGGCTGTCTAGTCACCTTAATATAAATACGTAACACAGCATAGCAGTGTAACATCCAGTTAGAAATAGTAGAATAGAATATTCCTCTGGTAAATGGCAGGTGATATCAGTTGATTTATCTTTCCCTCTGAGGTATTTGGGATCTCCAATATCTGGTTTGGGAAAGTGGGAGATCCTCCAGAAGAACAATGGGAATGAGTTTGTGGGTTACAGGAGAGAAATTTGGGTTAAAATTGTCCACCAACCCCCATGTTCTTGTGGTGAGGAACATTTTAAAGTGTCCAGCACAATACAATAGAGCAAAGCAGTGAACAGAGAAGCCTTTAAAGGGAGGGAATGTATGACAAGTTAACTGCACATAAAAATATGGTGTGATAACTTGGCAGATAGAAATTGCTAAGTAGAATGTCAGTAGTCTTCAAATAATTGCACTACCACCATACTACATAACATTAAAACATTTCAAGACATTCTCATTTTAAATCACTATCCGCTGTTGACACTTTTAGTGAATATAAATCCTAGCTAGACTCCAGTATAACTTTGCTAGTTATTAAGGGAAAAGACAAACACTGATGGAGAATAGTGGGGTCTGAACTAAATAGCAATGGACAAAGTTTGATTAGTCTAGTGGAGAAACAGCTAGGGAAAAGGGACTGCAAGGCTGAGTGGCCTTTCTAAGGCAAAGGAGAACATAAAGATGCAAGTTAGCCTGGAGCTAGAATTTTAATGTTCTGACTTCACAGACAAAAACAGCATGTTGAAATACTTGTGCGTGTTTCAGAATTGGTGAGACAAGGTATATTTTTAGATTAAATTTTCTAAAACTCATTCCAGGCATTAGTAGAGAATTATGTTGTAGGATAAATCTACCATATGGATAATAAATGTCATTTATATGTAAAAGAAACGTAAATAATACCATCCCCTATAATGCACTTTCTAAATCTGCGGTTACAAGCATGTTGAAACTACAACTCCCATCACCCAACTAGACCTGCTAAGAATAGTATCCAGGAGTTGTACACACAATACATTTAAAGTACAAGTGATTATGGAACACTGGTCTTTGAACACATTTATTAATCTATTAATTTGAAAGAAAACATTTTAATGCAACACAACAATCCCTTCTGCAAAGTAGGACACGTCTTCCTGTTATGAGAAACTAAATACAAGTTAACATTGTTATCATTGCCTTTCCCTCACTCTTAATTTCAATTTCAGGAAAGGAGATGAAGAAAAAAATATTCACAACCATTCAGCCGTATTTTTTTCTAGAACCCACTTGGTTCCAGCAATATTTTATAAAGGAGGTACAGTACTGCAATTCTGGAGTTGTTCATGTAGTACATACCTCTAGCAAAATTAAGAGGTTATTCCAGACTACTAATGGGTGCAATAATACATAACTTAGCAGCACTAGGCTTGAGTTTTCCCTAGCAAATGATACATGTATTAACAAAGTATCAAAAAAATGCAAAGCAGAAATTGGAAAATTCTAATTGCTGGTCGGTTTTCTGTAGAATTTATTCAATTTCTACTAAGAGAAAGTAGAATTCTGCTGTTGCAACATGTTCCAAGAACCCAACTCCATATATATATATTTAATACTTGTCATGAAGTCTGGGTCTGAGACTCACATACTTTCATCCATCAGGCTACAAGGTAGATCAATAGCAGTGCTAAGGTTTAGCAATGATATGTGTTCTTAATCTTTCATTCAAAGACTTGAAATGGATAAGCCAATAACAGAAAAATAACACCAGGTGCCATTTTATGCTATATAATAATTTAAAATGTATATTTATAGTCTTGCACGGTTAAACCACAGAGAAAACTAGATGAAATATTAGATAATTTTTATTTTATTTTTAGAAAGGAATACATCCATACTTGATTTAAGTGCAGCTGGCATTTGTGTGTGCTATTGTTAGTTGTTTGACTGAATAAACTCTGAATTAGGGACTCCATAAGTCTCCCCATGACCCTCCCAGTCCCAATTTTGCTATGCTCCAGAACTGCCCAGGATTTTTTCACTGGAATCCATTGCTAGCTTTCCATATTGCTAGATTTCTATGGTGATTTTTTTTTCTTTCTTCCCTTCTCCACACAACAGCATTTAGTGATTTAAAAGGACCAGTTGTGTTATGTTTCATGCTTCACTGATGATTCATTTCCACCATGTCAACTCCCTGGGAATTCCTTCTTTCTAGTTTTATTAAGCCTTCTGACTACTCTACAATTATGGAAATCCTTCTTGCCAGATGGAAATTCGTCAAATCAAGTTAACTTCAGTTTGGGTTAGAAGAACCAGTTACTGTAAAGTAGCATGGGTAAGGGTAGCATATTTTTAATCCTGATTTTGGTTGCACTGAAACATAATTTTATCCCATGCATTTCACTCTTTCATGAATAATGTACATGGATTAGTCTCTCAGCTAGGTTAGATTGAAAGACAGCAATTCTTTTTATGATATTCAGTGAGTTTCATGACACAGAAAGGATTTAAATTGAGTTTTTAGTCATTTAAAAATATACCACTCTATCTACAGCTTTTCAATTGCATCAGAATGTGTGTGTATTTGTGTATTTCCAATGAAGCTCACATGGAATTCTCATTTTATTTTTTCTTGAAAGGCCATCACAGAGATTTGAACAAGTCACTTGCAAATCCAATTTAATGGCATAATGTATTCAGAAATGTACTGTTAATATGTGAAAATGGGAGATCATGAAAGCCCTCAAGAGCGGAGATTGGAGCCCTCCAATAGTAGCCAAATAATAGGATAATCAGGAATACTAGGATAGTTGGAGAATCATTTGAATTGTTGGATAAAAGTCAGGTACATAAACCTTGCAGTCACAAAAGCACTACTTAAGGAAAGAGGTCCATCACAACTAAGGAAAGAGGTCCATCACAACTAAAAGGGGGGGAAAAACCCTAGTGATTAAGAACAGCTAAGGATAAAGCTCTGCAATTACACAAACAAAGGGTTTTTAAAAAACAAGAGGCAGCAAGGATAGCAAAGAAAACCCAGCATCTTAACTGGTACCTGACAGATTGCTAGAAAGTCTCAGACATCCTATTTACAACAATGCTTCCCTGTACTTCTAAGTTAAAGATAGATCCTATTTCCTTTTTAAAAAATACACTTTATTTAATGGAATGGGGCTTGCTATAAAGAAAAATGCAAGGCCCCTAGAATTCAATTTATTTTTCTCTGGAGCCCCAATGAAAATTTGAAAAGTAGGTGGCAAAGAGACTGTTTACCTTTTTCTTTTTCTTTTTTTGCACTTGAAGATTAAAAATAAATGCATTAAGTGTCTGCAAGTTTTAGCACATCTATTTTTAACCACCAAGCCTATTTCCCCTTTAAAAATCCAAAAGAAAAAGTCAAAAAATTTGGTTTTCCTCACTCTGTGACAGTCCCGTGCCACAAGCCACAAGTTTTCTACAATCCTTGAAAAACTGGGGTGGGGGGGAAGTGGTGGGAAGAAGTACAGCCTTCCTGCTAAAAATCTGCCCTCTTTACTCTACCCCAGATAGATATATGGAGGCAAGATTAGGAATTTGATTTTAAGATCTAGCAGAGAGCTTGTTTGCCAAGGCACTTAGCCCATCTGTTAGTTTTTTGCAGAAACAAAACAAACAGCAAAATAATAGATATTCCTTCAACCGCCAGAGTTCAAAATAACTTACGCATCTACTACACAGTAAACACTTGCTGACATTAATAAGGTATACAGGATGCCAAAGAAGTTAACAAAAGATTCCCAAAGAATTACACTTTAGTAAGAGATTTTATTTGAAATTTGGTGCTGATAAATCCTCCATAAGCCCAGTGGAGCATAAAGAATATTAGCATTATTTATTTAATCTGGTGAAAAGTCTGATAGGCTAATCATAATTTGACATGGAGCTTTCAAAACATATCATATAAAATCTGCGTGAATAACAGTCCTTCAAGGATAAACAGTGGTTAAGATCTCTAGGTACTGCCTTGCAAACCAAGAAACTCTTGTCTGCATAACACCAATCCGGATTAACGAGACACACTTGGGAATGGGACATTAGGAATAAATATTGATATGGTGTCGGAGGAGAAGGAAAGATATGGTCGGAAGTTGTGACCCAGCTATCACAGGGAAGGGACACAGGCTACTGGTTGACTTCCATTCTTTTCAGGTGGCAATCTAAAGAAAATTAACAGTATCCACTGCTTCCAGATGGTTCATCCAGTTTATTCAAAATTTGGGGCGTGTATCTACTTAAGAAGAAAGTGTTACAGGAATGATTTGTGATATTTCAGCAGGGATTTTTCTTGAGTGGGGGGAACCTATTTGACCTTTCAAAATTTCCCAGTTTACATCCATTCATTGTTTGAGATCTACAGAATGTGAGACTGTCTAAATGAATACTTGTATTTAATCAAGACTGAAGAAATATAAATCTAATTAATTTGGTTTTATCAAGGCCCTAGAGAGCCTCTATCGAAGTCTATAACTGAATTGCAGTCTATCATTAAGAAACATTTTCCTCACATTAAAATGGGAAAATAAAATATATGAAAACCTATTGTGAAAATATTAGCAGTACTAATTTAAATCCTCTAGCTATCGATACCAGAATACATGTAGTACTGATGAAGAATCCACACATCACAGAGGCCCGCAAAAAAGGCAATTGATGACAAAAGAAAATAGAGATTTCAAGAAACTGACCTCTTTATGGCAGTGGCATAAGGTACTGTTCATGTAAAAATCTAAAGATTTGCAATGTAATGTTTTGGCAGCTCTTGGTATGTAACACAACACAGAAATAACAGAGCACATTTCTGTAGTAACAGAACAGAAGGCTCTGCCACCTGTGAGTATAATTACAAACAGAGATTATAAAAGTTCCAAAAAGAGCATGATTTTTCCAGGGCTTACAAGAGTAAATAATTGAGCTATTATGAACAATCAATTATAATAAGCAATAAGCAATTGATTATTTAGAAAAAAAAAGACTCATGAACACGGGAATAAGAGGGCACCCTTTGAACTCCAATCACAAGTTAAGTGGAGAAGTCTGAAGAGTATTCTTAGGCTTATATGCAAATATGAACTCCGTAACATCTAGGATTGTTTATGTGAATGTATACCAGTGTCTCCTGAAGCTAGGAGGTAACACCATTGTGGCCCCTTTTTTCCATATACCTTTATTATTCACACATATATCCCAGTATATTAAGAAGGAATTAAGAATCAAGGCACTTATCTCCCACATTCCTTTTAATTTCTGAACCAATTTGCTATTAAATATTAAAGTTACACAATGCTTGAGGGCTTCAATTGGGAAAAAGTATTTCAGAAAACATGGGCACCACAAAGGCAGTTGATATACATCTCAATAAAGCAACTCGGTCTTTTTTGCCTGATCATATTTCTGAAAAGAGGTGACTGCTATGAGGGCAGAAAAGCCCAAGTCATTCTGAAGCACCTCTTCCAAATGTATCTAAAACATTGGCACCACCTATTAAATTCACACACAATTACATTAAATATCACTTAAGACTCCCAAATAGAGGGACATATCAGTGCAAATAGTTGCTGAACTTTTTCTTATGGCTATAAAACAATGTTCAAGTTATATTCTCAGAAAGCAAAATTACAGATTACAGTACCAGTAGTAAATTACAGATTTAGTATAATATTTGCAATCGTTTTTATTAAATATTCATGTATTTGATTTTTTTATCTTGCCTTTTGTTTATGAAACTATTACATTAAAAAATGAACTTTAGATACCCAGGCAAACGATATTTCATACACACACATCAAAACCCCAAATACAATTAGAATGAACTTTAGTTTAGAAAGAAAATTTATTTCTTTATTTTAAATAACTCACGATAACATGCATATGCATGTAAATGGACATCATTTCCAGGGTAGCCAAAACTGAGAGATAGGCTTCACATCTAAAAATTTTGTTTTAGGTTTGTTGTTTTACAGCTTATTGTACGTTTGATGTAGTGTAGAGAATATTTTACAATTAGATATTATTTATTTTCCCTGTGGCAGATGAATAATCATTTGAAGGGTTACCCACAGAACAGCTGTCTCTTGTTTATTTAAAATTAAACAGAAAACATGGAAGGGTAGCTTTCTCCCACATTTGTTCCACAAGTCTGGTAGACTCTGCTAGTCAGTATGAGATGGAGAAGCAACACTGCCCTCCAACACACACAAATCCTCTCCCTGTTCTGCTTGTGAATGTTTTCTGTTATAGGTATCAGCTGATTACCAAACAAACAATCACCCTCTTGTTACTCTGAATCATATCCAAGAATAGGTCCAAGCCATTTTTCAACTTCCACCACAGGCATATTTTTTCTTAAGGCATAGTCTTCAACCTGTAGAAGAAGTAAGAGGAAGACTAATTAGCATTTTAAGTTTCAGATCTTACACTAGTAAAAAATATACGGCAAACTATATTTCACTTTTTTTTCTGAATAGAGAACTCCTCTGCTATAATCCTGTGAAATTCAGTCCAGACCTTTGAGTTATCTTTGGCATTTAAAGTTATGACAGTTTCTTGGAGGTTCTGTGATATATAAACAGAAGCTAAGTGAACAAATGACAATTTATGCTTTGATTTATTTCACAAATATTCAATGTGCACTGGGTCAGTATGAAAAACGAATCCCCCCTTAAACAACTTACTGTACTACCTTTAGCTGAAATTTCTTGTCTGTCTGTCTACCTGGCTGGCTGGCTAGCTCTTGGTGTTGTCTGAGCTTGCTTCTCTTTTGCAGACATGTCATTATCAAATTAAGCAACATCATGTTTATATGCGGTAGCTTGTCCTATCACTGAGATATTGTTTCTCCCTCGATTCCTTTTTGAGTGACATATTGCTTGATTGCAATATGTGATGCAGAAGGGTGTGTTCAGGACTGTATGCCACTTTCCATTATCTTTGCTTCCTTCCTTCCTTTGAATGGTTTGTAGATGGACCTTCTTCCAACATGCCTGCTAATGACCAATTCATCAGAGTGCCCTGCCTTGCAGGAATTCTCTAGCATTTTTGGTCTGAGATATTTAGTGTTCCCCAAATGACATTGTTGAATTTGTTAGCGTATTGTGAAATTAAAGAGTTTTCATTGTGTCATCTGACTGAGATATCTTACATAGCTTATGTTCTGTGCTATTGGATTGTTAGTGGACTTTCTTTGTGATACATTTGGAAAGGTAGTTTATTGTTCTCTTTTGAATCTTATTCTTTCATTATGAATTGAATTGAATACTTTATTTGGTCAAGTCTGATTAGGCACACAAGAGGTTTGTTTCCAGTAAAGAAGTTCTCAGTGAACATTCAAAGCATCATCATCATCATTACCATCATCATATCAATAACAGGCCACAGTAAAGAAGATCATAAGAAGAATAAATAATAATAATAATAATAATAATAATAATAATAATAATAATAATAATAATAATACAGCATACTACATGAGTAAACATTCATAGACGCTAAACAGCATTGTGAGAATTAGATGTTCAGCAGTGTGATGGCACAAGGGACAACACTGTCCCTGTGTCTAGTTGTTTTTGGCATACAGGGGTCCTGAGGGGAGGAATTTAAACAGTTTATGTCCAGGATGTGAGGGGGTCTGTAGATATCTTCTCAGCCCTCCTTTACATGTAAGCCACACAATATACAGGTTTTAAATGAAAGGCAGGCTGGATGCAGTTGTTCTTTCTGTAGTTTTAACTAACCATTCGAGTCTGTACCTGTCCTGTTAGTTGCTGTGCCAAACTGGACAGATATAGAAGTACAAATGACAGGCTCAATCATTCCTCTTTAAAGCTGTATCAACAGCTTCTGGGGAAGTCTATACTTTCTGAATTGACACAACATTCTTCGTTGTGTCTTTTTAATGACAGTTCTAATGTTAAGTGTCCATTTCAACTCCTGGGAGATTACAGAACCCAAAAACTTGAAGAATGCTACTACTGATACTGTAATGTCAAATATAGTAAGATTTATTCAAGTGAAGCTCTAACA
Organism: Mimophis mahfalensis; assembly: GCA_032468015.1. Classification (NCBI taxonomy): domain Eukaryota; kingdom Metazoa; phylum Chordata; class Lepidosauria; order Squamata; genus Mimophis; species Mimophis mahfalensis. The sequence continues at coordinate 17,784 of JANHFR010010060.1, read as the reverse complement.
TGACCTGCTCATTTCAGGTCCTACCATAATATACTTATAACAGCTTTAGTTCTAGACTTGGCCATTCCAAAAAATTGAGACTGTTCTTCATATATTCTAGAGTAAATTTAGATATATATTTGAAATTACTACTTTTAACGTGTATGCTTCACTTTTAGTTGGTGGGAGTTTACCTGATATTCTGTCTTTGTATTATTATTTTTTCTGATAGAAGCAGAATTTATGCTTCCTTCAAAGAATCCTAATCTATGCTATTACCACCGGGAGAGTTAGTATGAGGTTTATATTATGGAATGCAGTGTTTAGTTTCTCCCAGATATGATGATGCACATATAATATGTAAAGTTCCACACTTGACTCATCTGTTCATAGATCATTCTTCCCCAAATCTGAAGGATTATCCAGGTGATTTTTGCCAAACATGAAACAACCACAATTACAATGCCTTCCAGTTCACTCCTCTCCCATAAATCCAGTTTTTTACTTTACCATTTTCTGATGGTTAATTCATGAACAGTAATTTTAGCCAAGGTGTAAAAAGCCTGTAGATTCTTGGTGCTCTCTGCACTCCTGGAAGTGATTTTGATACACTTCAGACATGGTTGTATATCCTTTCCCAAACTGACAAGCAACAATAGCTTTTTTTATAAATTATTCAGAAAGTAATGTTGTGCAAGGCATGACTCTAGATTGCTGGTGGAAACTTCACTATGACAGGAGCCAAAATTTCTGGGAGGAAGGGTTGAAATAAGGGCTAATTGTTTAAATTAAATATTCACATGATTTGACTCCTATTATCTCTTTAACTGAATTGAACGGGTTGTGGGAAGAGATTAATATTTTTTCACATTGGAACATTTCAGGTTGAATATTTTTTATAAAGTAAAATATAGCTTTGGTCTTACTTAGTTATTCACACTCCTTTTATATATCGCCTTCACAGAACCTTGATGTAATAACAAAGATACTCTAAAATTTGAGATTTTATAAGATTAGGATTTCATAAATTCTAGACCCAAATAATACATTAATAATTTTCTGCTAATATCATCAATAACCAACTTCTGTTTTTGCAATATAACCTGTATTTTAACTATAGGTTTCTAATTCTTGTCCGCCGTTTGCTCAGTTTATAATATTTAACAAGAATTATTGGTAGTGTTAATACACACAAAATGCGCTCCCACAGACAGTGCCGCCTCTGGGTGCCATCAGCCAGACAATGTCGACTGGTAGCCCCCAGGGGGAGAGCCTTCTCTGTGGGCACGCCTGCCCTTTGGAATCAGCTGCCCCTGGACCTTCGGATGGCGCCTGACCTTCAGTCCTTCCGTTGCGACATAAAAACATGGCTTTTCAACTGGCCAACCTAGACTGATGGGGATTTTTGTTAATTTGTTTGTTGGTTTTTAATTATTAATTGGGATATTTGTTTAATAGTTTTTTAAGTTTTATATTGTATGTTTTTATTGTTGTGAGCTGCCCTGAGTCCTTCGGCATAAAAATCCCAATAAAATAATAAATAAAATAAAATTATTTAGCACTCAAATACCATATTGAATAGTCTAAAGCAGTAGTCCCTAATCTTTCTGGCCCTAGGGCCTGCTGGTGGTAGGAGCAGTGGCATTGGAGAGAAGATGGTTTCTCATGCGCACCACTTTTGCAAATGGCAGCTTCACATGCTATGTTTATTTATTTTATTTATTTATTTATTCACATTTTTATACTGCCCTTCTCCCTAAGGACTCAGGGCGGTTTACAGGGCATTAAAAACATAAAATACAAAAGTTAAAATAAAATTAAATTAATGCATGCCCCAACAGACAATTAAAACCCAATAAAATCCCCTCAATCCAGGCCAGCTGATGCAAATAAAAGTATTTTCAGGTCCTTGCGAAAGGTCTGGAGGTCTGGTGCCTTCCTTCCTTCCTTCCTTCCTTCCTTCCTTCCTTCCTTCCTTCCTTCCTTCCTTCCTTTGCCTCCCCAACTCCCTCACTCCATTCTTTGTTCCTTCCCTCCTTCCATGTCATTCTGTCATTATCTCCTGCCTCTCCCCCTAGAATTTCTGCTGGTATTCCCATTTACTTAATCTGTGGGAATCTTGCAGGGAGAAAGTCAATGGGGGCACAGCGGGAAGATGAAAATCCAAGGCCAACACGTAGATAAGTAATTATTGTCAGGAGGGGGAAGGAGCAAAGGGAGATGTAGGTCAGAAATGATACATGGAAATGTACAAGAAGTGTTGCCTGAGTTGGGAGTGTATGGATACGTGCCAATGATCTGGAGGGTTAGGGAGAAGCTCAGGGGCATGGAATAGGTCAGTAATGGTGCCAGGGAATTCACAGAAGATGCTGTTAGGACAGGTAAGGTGGAGTGGAAGAATGGTACAAGTCAGGAAGAATGCATGGAAATTGCAAGGGTGTTTGAAAGGTGGCATGCAGGGTGGAGATGCTCAGAAGGTTCAACATGGGTCAAGGTAGGCACATGGACTCAAAAGAATGCTGGAGGATTCCTTCTTTTCTGTTCCTCTCTCCTTCCCTCCTTTCCCTTTTCTTCTCTTTTCACCAGGCAAGTAAGTAGATACTGCAAGGTGGGTGAAAACCAAAGGATTGCAAGACTGGCTGGGAATCTTTATTATGGAACATGGAAAATAAAGATCTCATGACCACAGCAGCAGCACAGTATAAGCCAATAGACTGAAACAGCTGCAACTTTCACAAATTCCATTCTTTTGAGAGTCATGAGTCCTAGAGTTTGGGCATGTTCTTTAAGTCTGAGGGAACTTGCTTCAAAAATTGTCGCCCCATTATGCACTGTTTCACCCAGTTAAAGGTTATGAGAGTTTTATTAGTGTATACATATACACAGGTTAACATTTTGAGAACTAGTATTCAGTTTTACAGAAAATTGTAATGTGTGTTCCAGCATGATTTCAAAAGGAAAATTTAATGTCACAGGTAACATTAAAAGTATTCAGCATTACCTTCATATAATAAATGTACGTGATAAAACACATGACTGATATGACATGAGCCATTATATAACATAAATACAATTTGTTATTTTGGGAAGTAAAGATTTGTTCCAATCAATTTTGTCTTTGGTTAACTTCATAGACACAATCATGTAGTTTGCTGGTCAGCAACACCAAAGTGGTTTGACATTGACTTCTTCCAGGTTATTTTTCCATCTTCCAATCCTGATATTCCTAGGTAATCTACTTAATTCAAGTATTAATCATAATGACTAGTTTCTGAGCCTAAATGGGTGAGTCAAGCTTTGTTTCTATGAGTTATTATTTGACAAGTATATAGATACATAACATGGAATAATTTCCATATATGGTGCTAAAATTTGAATTTCTAAACAGCATATATTTGAAGCTTTCATCCTGTGCATGGAATGTATGTTTTCCATGCAAAAAATCCTAAACATAACAAAACATATTTTACTACTATGGATAGCCCATTTCTTTTCTCAATTTTTAAAAAAAACCTAAATCTTCTATTATTTTAACAGTATTCAAACCTAGAATGCAAGAAAATATTAGACTTTTTTACCATACACATTTTATTTTATAGCATTTACAGAAGTGCTATATTAACATTTGAGAGGTAGGATGACATATTTCATATTAATAGTCAAATCCAGTCTCCTTGAACGACTTAAATTAAATGCAGCAGCTTAAAAATAATGGTGTATGTGAGCTACCTAATCCACAAATCTGTCAAACATCACATATTTAATTAAGTATCTACTGCAATTATGTATCTGACAATATCTGATCACTTTTTAATCCTTCCAGCAGGGAAATGTGTTTTAAGCCTTATATATTGTGCAGCTTTTAATTTTTTAAACTTTTAAAAAAGCGTTTTACATGTTTCAAATGAGTCCCATTATGAATACCAAGAAAATGGAAAATACTATTTTAAAATGAGAGTGGCTTGCTATTGCTTTGCATCTGTGGAACGCTTCTCTTGATATGCATCCTGATGAAAATATTTGCAAATACCTTCAGCTAGCAATAAAGAATGGATGCTAAAAATTCTGAATGGAGGGAATGATTCATAAAAGTGTGTCACATGAAATCTGATATAGTACAAAAGCCCTTGGTTCTTTCCTGACGTTAGTAATTTATCAAAGTATGTCATGCTGGAAAACTAGAGGACACAGGGGAATATTATTGGTGTATAAAACCTTTCACCTTTAGGTCACAGGTTTGTTTCTTAACAGGTCCTTGTTGAGTTAAAAAGCTGGACTTCTGATGGATTTCTAATGACCTTTGTGCAGTGTTGCTGGGTGCCATATAATTTTGCTAACCTAGTACCTCAATCATAAATTTATCCTTGTATACCAACATCCCTGGCAATTGAGGAAGTCAAATGGACATAGTATCAATATTCATTTGTGACCATTTTTTAAAAAAGGTGAATTGCCACATTTTTAATGGTGGATAAGTATGAACTACAAATGAATCAAAATGAGAATTTGAATAATAGATCTTGTTTATACTTTATGTTTCTCTTTCCTAAACTCTTATGTTAAACTCAGAGCTGAAGAAGCTTCTTGGATGAGAAGCAAAATGTGTTCAAAGAAAAACCAGAAAGTCCAATTGCCCCTTGAAAAAGAATCTTTGGGACATGTTTATTTCTTGTTCTGATTATAACGTGCTTTCAACTCCAAAACTCAGAAATCCATATCCATCCAAAAATCTTAAGCTTCCTTTTGCTTTTTTGTTTCCTACTTCTTTCTTTTAAAAGTTTGATTCCTTTAAGGTTAAAATTGCAGCTGGCCCAGAATGCGGCTGCGTGGGTGGTGATGGGAGTATTTCGATACTCCCATGTTATGCCACTCCTGCGTGAGCTGCACTGGTTGCCAGTTGCTTTCCGGGTGCATTTCAAGATCCTGGTACTCATCTATAGAGCCCTATATGGCA
>JANHFR010010059.1:0-14664 GCA_032468015.1 Mimophis mahfalensis | reverse complement strand
GGGCGTGGCTAGGTGGTCATGTGATTGGGGTGGGCTGTCCACCCTGTCACATGACTACTTAGCCACACCCATTAAGCCACGCCCACAGAACCGGCTGTTTAAAAATTTTAAACCCACCCCTGAATGGGTGCAACTTATATACTACCTGAAGGTGTATAGCTACGGGTATATAGCTACTGTATATAGCCATAGGTATGGCTATGGCTGCCTTCTGCTCTTTGAGCAGGACTGTGAGTCTAGCAGAACCCCCAGATTGTGTGCCAAGTCTGTCTGTGGCCTTTTCAATTCAAGATATAAATTACACTCATGTGACAGCTCTACTTCACTAATGAGAAACATTTCACTAAATTGTTGACAGAAGTGTCTTGAAGGCTTCTTTAATACACCAGTACATAACAACTTGGGAAAAACATTAGACAAACAGATGAAACAAAATAACAGTGCAGCCTGTAAGGCATTTAGCATTAACACATGACAACCTGAAAGTGTTTTGTCATTTGCTCTATTTAGCCCGAGGCACTTGTGAAAAAATATAGATACCCCTTAGGTTGATTGATTTGACAAAACAACTGAAGAAATAAATACAGATACACAAATACAGTATACATTCATACACATATATACATATGTATGTAAACAACTCTAGGGAGGGGAAAAAAACTTCTTGGAGAAAGTCTATGTTTATGAAAGGATAATTGCTGAGGCTTTTCACTAGGCACAGCTGTGAAATTCTCTTCACTCTGTAGTCCCAAGCAAATACAGGAAGGTATGATAAATAGTTTTATTGCAAAGAATTCTGAAATCAGGCACACGAAGAAGCAGTTAATTTGAATGCATGTCCTCAAAATGGGGCCAAGGGAGGTGGGAAGCAAAACGTGCATTGTAATGTCATGATACTAACTCCATGCCTTATTACTTGAGTTGTGATACATAGACAAATACTAAGGTGCAGAGCTTGCATCCATCGTGACATAATTCAGTTTATCACTCTGAAATAAAAAAGGAAGTGGTTGTGAATGTTTGTGATACGCATGAAACCTGTTCGTTCGTTCATTCATTCATTCATTCATTCATTCATTCATTCATGACCCTAAGATTTCAATCCCATTCATTCATTCATGATCCTAAGATTTCTCCTGCCTTTTTGAGCCTGTTCTTTTCCTTGCCTTGAATACCTATGCTATCTGTCCCTTGTTTACAAAATAGGTAGGTCTAATATGGAAAACAAAATATCCTGCCATACTAGTTTCAGCCAAGCAGGAGATTAAATACAATTTTAAACATTTCATTTTCACCCAAACCTAGTATATTTTAAACATAACTTTTTATTGAAGATAAAATTATTGAACATGTACAAAGGAAAGTTAAAAAGAAAAAAGAAAAAGTGTGAGAAACAATGCAAATAAAGATTAGAAAATCATAAAGAAGCAACTTCCAATCTTATTTACAACAGTTACAAATCAATAGATTATCCCTCTTCCTTTTTAATGTTTATATCACATCATTTGCTTCTGTTTCATATTCATCCTTTTTAATCAGCAAATCCAAAACTTACCATTTCATTATTTTCCATTTTCAGCAAAAGGTCCATGGAAAAGTTCCAATCTGTTATAAAATCACTTGTTTTATTCCTGATCCAACAGGGATCAGTTTTGTCATTTCCACAATTCTGCCATTACCACAATCCATTCCTACAATGTGAGTATCTCAGTATTTCTCCAACATTGTGTATACAATTGAATGTTATTCAATTCCAGTTATCTTTCGACTTATGTTTTTCTGAATTGTGAATATGAAAGCCATTGAAAACTAAATGCCTCTGCAGTCAATTGTCCTTCTGATTTCATGTTAAGTTTTCATCTTTCTGCACTAACAATAATTTTCCGCTTTCATTTGATATGTTACCCATTCTTTTTGCCTACCATTTATTTTCTATAAAATGCTTCTTACACTAAATAAAGGTATTTTTGAACACAGTTTGAGTTTTCCGCTATGCCATGTTCTTAACAAGGCACTGCTAACATAGCATTTTTAAAAATCTACATAAACTTTAAATTCATTGTTGACTCAAATTATTAAAGTATTAAAGGACCTCAGCTGCTGCAATTAGAGCCAACCTTTATACAATTTGTTCTTTATCTAAAATATAGATATAATATTAAATAGAGCATATAATTAATGTTGCAATCTGATGGCTTTTCTTTGTCCAGAAAAGCTTTGAAATTCTGGGCTCACCATCCAGCCACCAAGCTTCACCTCAACATTATCACCACTATACGAAGGCATTTCCCTACTTGGTGGTGTTCAATAAATAAAAATAATCTTTTCCTCCAATGAATGAACTCTTTAAAATGAAGGAAAGGGGGAATTTTAATATTTTGGTTTTTTTTTAATCAAGTTGGCATTCTTATCCTAAGCCAGTTAACATGACAGTTAAAGAAGAGTGCTAATTGAGCAGAAGGGTACTGGAGCATTTTTATTAGTCATGGTTAAATAGGAATCATCAGTTTCCTTAAGACACGGAAAAAAGGCTGTCAGACTCACAAAAGCAGTAAGATATGTATGTGTAGTTTGAAAACTGCTCATATTTTTAAAGTAAATCCAATTCAGGTTTTCTTTCTTCTTTTTCCCCTATTTTTGTCTGTTCAGCTTTGGCACATGACAGCTTCTGGCAAATTTTACATCACATTTTTGTTTATGGCAGAGTTGTAATAATAAAGTTTTGTTTTACTAATCTCTATGGAAAATCTCCTGGGTTTTCTGTCTGGAAAATCTTACAGGGATCATCAAAACTGCCCTGTTTGATGCAGAGAACTAATGTGTACCATTCTGTTCCTAACATAACTAATGAACTCCTGCCTTTACGTTTAGGAGAAGGGTATGTATACGAGTCCCAAATTGTTACTCATGAAAAAGAGGAATGTGTGCCTTTGTTGGAAGTTGTTCCGATAGATGTGGACCGACTAAACTGAAGAACCAACACAAGCTGACTGGCAAAATGCAAAGCCATAACATTAAATCAACAGGCAAAATCATCTCAGATTAAGCAACTGCAGTTATTTTTCAGCAATGACTGAGCTCATCATTTTTCAAGCTGGATGATAAGCAGAATCATTTCCTTCTGCTGCTCCCTGAAATTTGGCAAGGCCAGAACTGGAAATCATAGCTGACACCCTCCTCTTTGAGTTCCTCTTTTGTGTGTGCAACATCTCAAACAATAATTGCTCAGGAACAAGAGCAATAAAGAACTTCTACTTTCAGTAGCACCTCCATAGATGCTCTGTGTATTATAAAAAATAAGATGATAAGACTAAAATGCCTACTTGGTCTGATATAACATAGCTCTTCATACAATATTTACTAATTTGCTGCACCTAGTGAAACATGTGAAACATGGCTGAATGCTTCCTCTTAATGCACTGCTTTTATTTTTATTATTATTTGTCTTAGAAAAGTACTGTACAACTGATAGGCTGCATCCCGACACATTTATTTATTGCTATTACTGAAAATAAGACGTTTGCAGAGTGTCTCAAATGAACAACAACTTTGAAACCAGAGAAAGGAAATGGGAAAAATGATGTCATAATATACGATTTTGAGGAGTGGAAGAAAAGTAATAGATTTCAGAGAAAATGTAAAGAAAGCTTCAATCATAAAGTAAGTAGTTATGATATATTTATATTTGTAACTGCTGTAAAAGAAGATTGGAAATCACTTCTTTATTTTTCTTCTTTCTTTGCTCTTCTTTCTTTCACTTTTCCTCTTTTTTCATATTTTTTAAAAAGGAAAGTGGAGAAATTTAAACGAAAGGAAGCACAACTGACATGGAATAATTCTTCTCAAATTGTACTGCACTTCGGACTCCCTTTGACAGCTGATTGAAGGCACCAAGGTACTGCAGTGACATCAACAACGAAGTAGAAAAATAGAGCTACGTTGTACAGATAATGTATCTTGTTTAACAGCATCGCTTGCTCAAATGGAAGATGTCTGATCCATGACTTTTGGGGTTAAGCCAGCTCCACTTTTAGCAATTTCTGCACCCACCCACCCAATTTTGCAGATAGAGGCATGAACTTAAATAACAAATAATGAGGATGAACATGATTTTTATCAGCATCATTGGCATGCCTCCTTCCAAAAATAAAATAACTTGGTTTCATGGAACATACAATTTAATATCATCTGAATTTTATATGTGCTCTACGAATGGCCTGAGAATTTTTAAAACATTGGTCTAGGGGTTTCATCTGATGTCAATAATTGTTTCATGTCCAGACTCTCTAAGGATTGTGAAATATATATTGCCTGCTATTTGGAGGTTGCAGACTTGGAAAAAAAATGACTTGCTTCCTCAACTTTCAAACACCTATTCAGCTCAGTACAATGCTAGATAATTTCAGTCAATAATCTCTGTATCAGATCACAGTAAGTATTCACACCACTTGGTTCCATTGGCAAGAAACTGTGCAGCAAAGATAAAAATGAGTTAATTGATAGGCTGGGACAAAAGGCAGGCAAAGGCAGGGGAAGAGAAAAACAGATGAACAAGCTTTCTTCTTCCCTTGTGAATTTTGTAAGGTAATTAAACATCAGCAAGCCCATCATTACTACACAATACGGCATGATTCTTAAGCAGAATTAAGTGGGGCTACCAGTCATCCAAACACTTCTTCTATCTGCTTCTCCTCAGTTTCTTTGAAAAAGAAAACAGAACAATCTTTAGGCATTTGGCTGTTTTTGGTTTTTTAGTTCAGTTCTGGCATCACTATAAAATTGAGGCTTCTTTTCTCCATTGCTGCTTGGACCTGTTATTCTGAACTTGGCCTGATTAATTCTCTTGAGTTCCTTTTTTATTTCCCTCCTTTAAAGACAAGCTACCGTATATTCAGTCCTCTAATTCTTGAAGGAGCTGCATTTCTGTAGGATTTTTCACTAAACTCAGCCAACTGCAATTTATTGAATAAACCATGGTTCAACAAACATTATTTAATGTGATATGGAACAAGCTACTCTTTTTAGTGGATATTCTTCTCATTTATCTTGAATACAATTCAAATGACATAAACTTTTTAAGTGTGTGTGTGTGTGTGTTTGGGTGCAGCACCTGGGAAAGCCAGGCAAGTCCCTCAGCCAAGGAAAAACTACATCCTCACTGAAGTAAGTCAGGCTTCATTCTGTCCCAACGGGGCTGAAACTAGGCTATATAGCCAGGTTACCTTGTGGTGGCACAGTGTTTAGAATGCAGTACTACAGGCTACTTTTGCTGACTGACGGCTGCCTGCTATTTGGCAGTTCAAATCTTATCGGCTCAAGGTTGACTCAGCCTTCCATCCTTCCGAGGTCAGTAAAACAAGGACCTAGATTGTTGGGGGCAATAGGCTGACTCTGTAAACCGCTTAGAGAGAGCTATAACACACTGTGAAGTGGTATAAGTCTAAGTGTTATTGCTATTGCTACATGCTATGATGATCCTTCCAATTCTCTATCTGCCAACAATGTATTAAATGGAATTAGATTTTTGGGATTTGCAGGTAGTTCTCAACTTACAACCATATATGAGCCCAAAATTTATGTTGTTAAGTGAGACACTTGTTAGGTGAGTTTTGTCTCATTTTATGACTTTCTTGCCACAGTTCTTAAGTAAATCATTGCAGTTGTTAAATTAGTAACTTGGTTGTCAAGTGAAACTGGCTTCTCATCGATTTTGCTTGTCAGAAAGTCACAAAAGCTGATCACATGAACCTGGGTCACTGCACCCATTGTACATATGTGCCAGTCGCCAAGCATCCAAATTTTGATCATGTGATCATGAGGATTCTGCAATGGTCATAAGTGTGAAAAATGGTCATAAGTCACTTTTTTCAGTGGTGTTGTAACATTGAATGGTCACTAAATGAACTGTTGTAAATTGAGGACTACCTGTATTGGTTTTGTGTTTTTTTGGTGGGCTAGTATTTGTCACCTAGGACATTTGGTGAATTTATGTTGCAAAGTATAGTGAAAACTCCAAACACTGGACAATTCAGTAATCATATTAAGCATGCTATGTGAACACAGCCATAGTTTGACAAAGTTTATCTCATCTGTTGCTATTAAAGGGATCGGCATCTGCTGCATGCAACCACCAGCATCATACATTAGAGTGCTGTTGAGTAGAATATAACTAAACCTCTAGGCTTTGTTTACATTTGGGGAATGTTATGGGCAACATGGATGTTGAAAACTGTAGTATTCACACCTTCAATGATACAGAGAAAGAGAAAGGAAGGGGAAAGCGTTGATCTCATCACTTCTAGCGCAATGTGATATTTCCCTCTATTGTATGTACTCCATGTACTGGTATGCTGTTTCGCATAGTAATGATGGTATAGATTATAGAACCAAGATATAAAGATGCTAAAAATAAACATCACAAACTGCTGTGAAGATAAGAACTATCAAACTCACTGGGAAAAACAACAGTAGGAAAAACAAGATCCAGCTCTCAATAGCTGTGCCTTAAAAGTAAGCAAGAGATATGGACACCTTCGGGATCCCATGTTCAGCTTCGTTTACTGAGCTTTTGTAAAAGTACATCAGACTCATCTAGAAACATCTTCCCTCCCCCTCCTTCTCATGGCCTCAGCAAGCAGCCTTGTTGATATTGGGCTGGTTCACATCCATACTTGCTGCTGGGCTAAGGCACTTGCTCTGCCACTGTGTGATCTTTCACATCCAGGCAGCAGCACATAAATCACCTCCCAAGGTTTATGTTGTGCTGCTCAGACAGGGACTGATAGGGTTTCATCAGGCTCCCATAGCCACATTGGCTTCTTTTATGGGTAAAGAAGAGCAGCAGGCACGGAAAGAGCATTTCAGCTGTGGAATGTTGGAATCTCCTTTCCCAGCAGTGATTTTTGCCATAAATCCAATAACTTGTTCTCTTTCATTTAAGTTAGATATACTTATCCAGACCCAATTCTTCTGCTGCATCCATAGGATGAACAGCAGTGACTGTTGGATAATCTGTATCAATTGTTTCTTAGTCTCATCAACTTTTAAGATGTAAGGATGTCAAAGTGATGTCTGGAGAATTCTGGGAATTGCTCACATATCTTAAAATTGCAGAGATTGAGAAATACTGGTCTATACAGTTTATTCAGTGGTTGTTAATAATTCTTCGTGGAGTTCTTCTGTTGGGTTCCTAAATCAACTTAATGATTGAGGGTCAAGGCTTGTTACTATTTGCATTGGATTTTAGTCTTTCACACACTTGCTAGACAGAAGACATTTTCTGGATTGGCTGTTTTCCACTTTTATCCACTTATATTTTTCTCCTGATATAGAAGAAAGAAGCTACATATAGAAACTGAAGTTAAATATCTCAAATAGTAAAATAGCTAGAAATATTACTGTCCCTGACAAAGTCTGGTTTCTGATGGCAGTCTCCAATTGATACTTTCCTGTTAACCCTATGAATATAAATTTATAGAATTTTTTTTACTTATTAATCACATCTGCATGGATTCCAACCTTACAAGAAGCCATTCAGGGCAGCTTACAAGAATCAGTAAAAATAGCAAATATATAAAAAGGCAAGGGGTAGTGTTGATGTCCCTCAAAACCAGATCACAGCACCTCTGCCTTGAAGGTGTGTCCCAGGTGTCTGATAGACCCAATTGGGTTGCAGAAGGAGCTTGGGGTTGTCCTGAAGATTTGATGCATACTTGGTATGAGAGGGTACAACTTGCACTATTCTCAATTCTTCAGCAGTAACTTCATATGCTTTCTTATTCATTTCAAGAAACAGGAGTTCATTCAAACAGCTACTGGCTGTTCTATTGGCAGATTCTTGTTCCCTACAGTAGAGGGCTTAATCTTGGCACTAGTGGATATAATATTATATTATGCATTGAGGCAAATTGCCTCTATGCCATGCTGAGCCATTGACTTGGCTAGTTATTGTCCTTAGTGTGAACTCATCAAATTGTGCTTTATTTAACAAACTGTAGTTGAGCAAGCTATTACTTTCTGTGAGTTGAAATTTTATGACAAAGCATTTCCACAAAGATTCTTTTGAGATACATTGAAGAAAGACTGAAGGGATGCAGTTACTTCTTTAAGGCTAAGTACAACTTGTAAGAAAGTTGGAATTTAGTTCTGACAAGATCCAAGAAGTACATGCATCAAGGCTATTTAAATCATTATTCAGAAGCCCTCATCTACACTGAGAGAGCTGTTTTCCAAAGGATGCATATGACCTGAGGCAGAGGTTCCCCATCCCCCCAAAATCATCAACTTGCCAATGGTGCATGGATTTTTCAAAAAACACTCAATGAATTCCAGGTTATGGAAGCCACTAAGAGGAAACAAGGAGCTTCCCTCTTGTATTTTATCCTCTGAAGTGAAGCTTCAATGTCTCTCTTTAATACTTTCCAGAGTCTACACAGTGCTTCATTTTCTCCCAAGGAAATATGCACAATACTGCAGCTTCAATTCTAGGTAAATAAGCCAATGATTGCTTGGCTAAGTTGCAAAATTACATGGATGCTTTATTCAGAAGATGAAGCCTTCTTAAGTCTCATGCTTGGATATCTATCCATTAGGCATTGAACATAATTGACTTCAATGTTAACGTAGAGAGGCTTGTACAATGAAACCTCCTATTTTTCTTACCCAAGGTCCGTGTTGGTAGAATCTGCTCACTGCTTGCCACATATCTATAGCACACAATCCTACACTGAGCATTGGTTTTCTATTAAAGAAAGACACATATGACATATAGAGTCCTACCTATAGGTTTGAAAGCTTTGTTTTCTGGCAAAATTAACATCCAGGAGAAGCAAGGTATTTCCATCTAATTGGAAAAACCTGGCCTAATTACAACTTGGGGGATGTTTAATATGCTATATTTGCTGAGCAGAAATAAAGGAACTTGTTTCTGTTACCAAGAAGGGAAGGCAGACACAGCAGTCATAGTTGTGTGTTGGGGGTGAGATTGGGAATGCTATCATAAATTCTGAGTTATCATAAATTCCTGATAAAAAAATTAAATAGGCTCAAGTTTAATCATACCACCGGTAAATCAAATATCAAATTTGAAGCAACGAATTACAAAGAGCCTTCTCACAATCACTTAGCATTGATAAATTAGTAATGTAATATTAAATTATTCATATCCTTTCCTCCCTCTCCCCCTCCTCGCTGGGACTATAATGATATACTGTACACAGTAGTGATAATTTACTTAGGCTGAGTCCATTCATTTAATTATGCTGCTAAACTTTGTGGGCCAATTGGTCATCATGAGAGTTTCCAGGCAAGCTAATCACAAATATATAGAACATGTCCCTTATTGTCCCCAGCGGCTAAGTGCTAAAATGCTATTTAGTACTCCGAAGGTTAATGTCCTGCTTATGTAAATTGTCCAATTTAACATTCAGCAGCAGTATCATAAATTCTGGCGCCAAGATTTCATTAAACGTATGTTCAAACTAGTTGACCTTAAAGGTTAACAAGCACAAGTTAAACAGGACAATTATTTAACTCGCTTCTTATCAAGAGACAGAAGTGCTCCACTCAAGCCGTTTAATAGTTCTGCATACTTCACAATTAGAATTCTTAAAAGGTCCCAGATAAAGTGGCAGGTCATGAATTTTCATAAGGATGTCAGATAATAACTATTTATCTGTGCTTGTTTTCTTCTCTTATAAACTTAAACTTTGATCTTAACATTCAATTAGAAATCTTTCTACTTAAAGGACCAGGTGGGTCAAGGTTCTTACCTTTACCTTGAATTTTATTTTAAATTATGCGTAAATTAATGGTGTGTCCTTCTAAACATTAGCTTGGAAGTTAGAGGATGTTATCCCCACATGCCTCCACTTCCATTCTTAATGGAAAACATTACTAAAATGCTGATTATGACACACAGGTATAGTTTATATTCTGGAATAAAGCATTCATTGGTGCACATACTCAATTGATTGAACTAGAGATTTAAAATGTGGATTTAAAAAGGGTATTAATCAGACTATTTCAAAGACATAATATAGCATTATTCAGCTATATTACAAGCCAGCATTCCTGAACTTGGCATCTCTCACATTGTAGGACAACAAATCCAGGAATTTCTAGCCAGTAAGTATGAACAGAGTTACATCTAGAGGACACCAAATTGAGATAGTCATTTAGAAGAAGTGGCTGATTTATATATCTCACCAATCCATAATACTATATGGTTTGTTTTTGGTTTGCCTAATCTGTGAAGTTACTCATTAATGGGTAGTGTTATATGCAAACGATCATGTGTTGCCTTGCAAAACAAAAAAGCAATACTGATTTATATCTGTTCTTAAGATTTGTGAAATATGAGCAAACTCTTGGCATGCCTGCATGTCCTAGAATTACCTGTTGTTGGGAGTGATACAGTGTACACATATCAGGTCTTCTGATCACATTGCACTTGTGTCAGAAGTATTGAGGTGCTTCTGGGTTGAAAGGTTACTAATCACTGCCGGGGAGCGGGGGGGGGGGGGGACACCCAGTTGGGGGCTTCTTTCATGTCCCCAGCAGGAGCTGGAGTGAATGACAGGAGCTTATCCCCATCCCATAGCAGCATTCAGATCTCAAACACAGCCTTGCTGCCTGTCAACCCAGCGTCCTAACCACATAAGCCACCATGCTCCAGGTCCTCTGATAACATTTCAAATCTATATTCTCTATATAAATAGTTTGTCGCTTACGACCACAATTGGGGCCAACATTTCTATTGCTAAGCAAAACAGGCATTAAGTGAGTCAGGGCTGATTTTACAGCCTTTTTTGCCACAGATGTTAAGCAAATCACTGCGGTTGTTAAGTGAATTACACAATTGTTAAGTGAATCTAGCTTCAATCCATTGACTCTGCTTGTTGGAAGCTAACTGGAAGGGTTGCAGATGGTGATCACATGATTCCACGGTGCTGCAGTTGTCATAAATACTTGCTGGTTGCTAGGCATCCAAATTTTGAACATGCAGTGATGGGTATGCTGCAAAGGTTTTAAGTGCAAGGACCATTGTAAGTCACTACAAGTGTAACTGTGTTGCTAAAGAAGTGGTTATATGTCAAGGACTATCTATGCAATAGAATCAAGTGATAGTTTCAGAGTTGCATTAAAAATAATAAAGGAACAAACATCTCTGGGGCAGATGCTACACAGATATTTATCTGTAACACGTCTTGTCTTTCAAGCTTAATTTCATCACAGGAACATTATCTATTAGCAGATACAGTAATAACCTCAATTTAGATTCATAAATCCATCATGTGCTGTGCTGTCCTTCCACATTGCAGAGATGGAAGAGGTAGAATGAAAATAAGTAGCACCAAGATACCACTTTGTATTGAGAGCCAAACTCTGAGGGCATTTGTATGTTAAGGAAAAAGACCAGCCTCTGGCTGGGTACCCCAATAAAGGAAGGAAGCAATCTGCCCTCATTTAGTTTTGAGCTATACGGTCTTTCTTTTGTGAATAAACATCTCTTTTACTAGACCCTATCTATTTTACCCAACTAACATCTTTTCATCCAATTCAAAAAGTGATCATTTCATACTGTTGGCAAGAATAATGTGTCCCTTGATTGGCTGGGTGAGAGACAGAATGAAAAAGAGAGCAAAAAGAGAAAGAAATAGAATGAGAGTGACAAGAAAGGAGAAAAATAGAAAAGAGATGAGTCTGAACAGGAGAATCCCTGTCTCATCATTTCTAGAAGATTTGCCTTCTCCATTATGTCCCAGGAGAAAGCAGATTTGTTCTTAGTGTTGCTAAAATCCTACAACCACCTAAGGATTGCTTTCCCTTCACATATCTGCTATCATACAGTAATTCATCAACATAAGAATAAGTAGCAAAGAACTATTTTTCTGGCTCAATGGATATAATCAAGATAGTAGCACACTGATAAATTGTTTACTCTAGTTTTATATTAGTCTGCAATTAATTGATCCTGCTACTTCAAATAATTTGGATAACATTTAGTCATGTTCCCCTTGAAGGAGCAAGACTATAATCTAAGAGTCCTTTTGAACCTGTGGCTTCTGCTTAAACAGCAGGTAGAAGTTGTGGGCAGAAGAGCCTTTGCCTTATTTGGGCTGATACAGCAGTTGTGGCCATTTTGGAAATGGCAAAATAACTGCTACCCTTTTCATCTTGTCCTTATGTTTACTGTAATACATTTTACACTGAAGACACTTTGAAAAATGCAATTCGTAGAGAATGCAGCCTTGTCCGCAGATGACACATATTTTGGGAGCACTGCATTAGCTACCAACAGGCTTCCAGATATAATACACAGTGCTAGTTACTGTTATAATACCCTTTATGCCTTAGGACTTTGTTACTTTCAGAACTCTCTTCTATAAATGGAATCTGATATAAAACTAGGTTTAAACCTATAGTAAAAAAATTTTGGAAGTCTGAATGTGCTCTCCACTCCCTCCCTTTATCTTTGAATGACTAAGGGACAGTCTTGATTGAAATGTCTTGAAATTCTTGCCATGCAACTGCAGAACCACAAATTATGAACTGTTTCTTGCAGAACAGTGAAGGCAGGGGGAGAGACAGGCCATCATGGCTGTGGAACTAAATTCTGATTACAGCACTTCCTCTAACCCTCATTTCACCGTGTAAAGCTCAACTCAGAGTGCTTATAGATCCCTCAGTTCTAGGGAAATGTTTTGCATCTGTTATAGAGGCAATCTAAGAAAGAAGGGAATATTCCTTTTCCTTCTAAAAAAGAAGGAAAGAATTCTACCTTCTCCTTTGGTGACCTTGGATTTTAGCCTTTTGCTTCAATGTTGCCAGGAAAAACAAAGAGTAGACCAGGATTAATACTTTATCCTTTCTAAAACAAAAAACAAAAAACTGCCTGCAGAGTATAGTTAAAAAGGGGGGGATTTTTTTTAGCATAAGGACTACGTCCATGTCTTATATCACTGTGCACCATTTCTCTTCCAAATTTCATCTCCTGAATAACTGGCTCCAAACTCTAGTGGAAAAGAGGACATAAATAAGGCAGGATGGCTAATGGACTAAAAACACTTATGATCAGGTTTTCATAACTAATGTTATTGATAGCTTCCTTTGAACACATACTTCCATACCCTACCATTTTCTTTTCTACAGCAAGATTTAGAACCCTATTTGCAATAAAAAAAAAAAAGCTAACATGGGGAAATGGAAAAGGAGAGAATCCATTACGTAGCTAGATGGTATGGATTTGTTCAGAGAATATAAAGGAAGACCCACTTCTGAAAACCAAATGCAAAACAGCCTCCCCAAGACCCCATCAAGCAGATTTCCCACAAACCTTTCATAATTACAGTATTTCGAGAAAGTGATCTGGATGTTTTCCTTTATTTGTCACAATCCTAAAACAAGAGATGCTGCTTTTCTTTTCTTTTTTCTTTTTTGTTGGGGAATGATGTCATAACATCTATGCTCTGTTATATTTGTCTGTTTTTTAGGTTTTCTAGGCACTTGTGTTCTGCTCTGTATATATAATACAAATCAATATGATGTTTAAAGTTAATAATAGTAATTCATATTTGCAGGACACTTGTAAAGAGTTTTGTAAGAAGAAAAAGTTAACTGTGGTATAGTGTCTGCCTACTGGAATAAAATCCTGTTAGAAGTCTGCTCATCTTCTCTTCTAATAATGATGATGATGATGTCCTCTAATTTGGAATTCCCAATAAATGCTATCATCTATGGCAGCCCTTCATATATTTGAAGTTCACAGTCTATATGTTTGAAAGGTCATCAGATGCACACTTCAAATGGATTGCCTCTTCTAAAACTGAAAGATTCACTGTCTAGCCTCTACCATGTTCTATATATAAAACAGAGTGTGGAGGGTGGGAGCGGGGACATTGTAACATTTTCTATACAAATTTTAATGGCTGGACCAATCTGACCCAAACGTGGCATACACATAAAGGGTATTCCAACAAAAAGCACTGGGGGAGTAAGACAGCCCTAGACCCCCTGGGGGTGGCTGTGTTCCCTAAAAATCCTGCCACAGGGAAAGCAAACTACAATTCCCAGCGAGCTTTGCTAGATATGCTCCACATAGAGAGCCTCTGCCTTCCTGAGCATTGGTATCTTCCTAAGTGAGAGGGCCCAGAATCAGGTGAGGCCTGAGGTGAGGGCCGAGCAGGGAATCCACTCTGAGGGAGGAAGCTTTCCTTTCCTATCCCCCCTCCTATAGGATGATGCATTGGTATCTTCCTAAGTCAGAGCGTGAATCCTTTTCAAACCTTAGGCCCGGAATGAGGCCTGGAACTCTGAGGTGAAAAAACTATTTCTAAAAAGAAAGCAACAGTATTTCTTATTTACCTATCTTAAATGGAAAATATTCACATATAAAAGCAAAAATAAATGTATTTCATAGTATTTAATTAAGTGTATGTACCCATTGAGTTGGGATGACTGATCATGCTAGAAAGATTGAGAGAAATTGTATTTAACTCCTTTGTGAAGCCATTGCAATTCAAAGAAAACCAGGTACCTAAGGAACAGAACTATGCAACACAATAATTAGCGCTCTCTCTCTATTTTGATTCAGTTTTGAGCCATTCAGACTATACAATGTCTACTTAGGTTGTAAAGATGGAAATGAGGTTATTTTTCTAATTA
>JANHFR010010057.1:7549-19103 GCA_032468015.1 Mimophis mahfalensis | reverse complement strand
GTAAATAAAGCAACTTCTTGGTTGATCAAGATTGTCTGGCATCCTGGCTTTGGGCTCTATATCAATCCACCAACCTGAGATCAGATCCAAGGTTCATCATTTAGTTGTTAACAGCATTGTAGATCCAAGTCTGCAATGCTAGAAAATTAACAATACTGCAGATCACCCATAGATCTATCACCCATAGATTTATCACCAGATCTGTCTGCCTATAGGATTTCCCACCTTATTTCTTGAAATCTCAATGGCTTCTATTTTTAGTATCAAAGCTGAAATAGGATGGAAAGAGAAAGACTCTTTTTCTCTGTGATTTTTCATTTTTTAAAAAAGGAAACATTTCCAATCTAAAGAAAAACAGAAACTGACCAATTGCTTGTTTTTGAAAAGAAAATTGTTGGGACAAGTAGACTGTCTTATTAACCCAGCAGGCAGCCGACAACAGCTGTATTATCTCAGGTCTTGGATAATGAACAATTCCATTGTGTGCAAAAACAACTACAACAACAACAACAACTCTCAATTGTTCTCATGCTTTTAGCATCCAGTTTACTTCGGAAACCAGCCTGCCATTTTCTATATAATTGAAGAATTCAGAAACACATTTCTGCTAAGCCAGAAAGTATAGATCTGTGTCCCAAGGTGTTCAATAAATTAGGTAAGGAATATGTTGTTGAAGTTCCAGGACCTGCAGCCATTGTAAAGTCTCAACTGAATTCATGGCATATTTTGTATTTAACAGAGTTTAGGAACAGAATGATATCAAAAGGCCATGACCTCAACTGCAAACAGCCAAAAATGACCCTGCAGCTTACAAAAAGAAAAATGTACTCCTGAAGAGTACATTCTCCCCCTCCCCAAATATAAATAATATTAAGCATGAAGTATTTTTATCCCTAAATGATTTCTGATTTCCCACTACACTTTAAAATTTATTTATTTATTTTAGATTTTTCTTAAGTCTTGCCTTTATTATTTTTCTAAATAACTTCTAAATAACAGTGATGTATCTTATCTCTTTCCTCCTATTTTCCTCATAACAACAAATTGTGAGTTTGACTGAGACAGAATAACTGACCCAATTTCCATGCATATGGTGGAACTGGAACTCCCAGTCTCCTGGTTTCTCGCCTGATGCTTTAACCACTAGACCAAAGTGGCTTTCAAAGTATATAATAGCACTTAATAGGACCTTGAAAGGTTATATCTTGAATAGCAGTTATTAGGACCTTGAACGGTAATAAATATATCTATATATATTTAAACAATTCAAATTCAAGTAGTGATTTATTAAGCTCACCAGCCCACATTGCCTCCCTCCCCATGACTACCTTCAAATAAGAGGAATTATAGCCAGTTTCTTCATGGTTTAATTTCTCTTATCATGTCAAGATTAACTATCTCTCTTTTGGCAGGAGTAACTAGCGGAGGTTGCTAAATGATAGCGCACCAGTCCTAAAAATGTCGCTGCTACTAACTAAATTCCTCAAAGAGCTAACCAAGAGCTCTAAATACAACTTAGCTGGCTCATAGTTAGCCAAATCTGGATCCCCCACGCCGTTTTTCCAGTTTCTCTTCATCCTCTGAGTTATCTATGCAAGATAGGCAGTGCCCTGCTCCTTTGATAAGAGTCCCCTATGTTAATTTTGGATCACATTGGAAAGTGGACCACTTAAGCACACTCAGACAATCTAATTTCAGCTTTGTTTGTCAGCCATATTATTTCGTTCTCTCCTCTCCAACTTCTCTGTCACCATCTTCCTAGCAGCCTTTTCAATTCCATTCCCCATCCCCTTAAGACTAGCTGTGCAAATCTGATTCTTTTCCAGATTCTGGCTATCATCCAAGAGTACAGTTGGTATGTCTGGCAGATCACTCTGTTCTGTCTGGGAGGCCTCCTGTCACATTTGGTTACTAGGTTTTCCATATTGTTTCTTACACTGAAAGTGGGTAGCTGGATGACCACATATGCACACGTTTCAATTTACTGTCTAAACCCAAAATGTCAGAGTTAAAGCATTATTCTTGACTGAGCAAAGTGTCCCCAGAAAGGGAGGCTTTTTATTCACTCCTCATCTTTTATAAAATTTAGAAGGCCCAGATGAATTCCCTCCGATCCTTCTCTCTGTAGTGAACATCTGCTCAAAACCAAAAAATTATTCCAGGAAATAATAAACAACCAGTTTAGCTATTGTGACTATTGAGTTATTTCAAATGCCTATGTGTGATTGTATCCTCCATTGTTTTCAATTTTCCTATTAAACTTGTTACCAAGTGGCTTGGTTTTATTAGTTTTATAAGGGGTTTCTATTACATTGTGCAAATTTGTGTGGTTGTACAACTACCCCTGTGGGATAAGGTTGTAGTTGCCTTTTTAAACACAATTCCAGAACAATTCTCTAGTTTAGTCAGTAATTTGTAGCTGTAGGATCACTTATAATGATAAATTATTTTTTAAAAAAAATGTAATTAAAATATTTCACATATATAATAAGAAGTACATTCAAAGAAAAAGAAAGAGAAAAAAGGAAAAAGAGAACAAGGAAAAAGGAGAATAGAAAAAAGAAGAAATAAAAAAAACAGAAAACAATAACAAAAGATAGAAAGAAGTTACTTCCAATCTTCCTCTTGGCAGCTATGAAAACATTTCTAATCAAACCTCTCTTTCTAAGTATCACTAAATGTCAATAGAGATTCTCAAGTTTTTTAACAACCGGTTCTCTGGGTGTGGCTTAGTGGGCAGGCATGGCTAGGTGGTCATGTGACTGGAGACAGCAAGTCTAGGTGGAGACAGCAAGTCTAGGCAACTGCCAAGAATGTAATAAGGGTTAACTGGAGAGCCAGTATCTTAAGCAGGGCAATGAAGATTAGGCTACAAACGACACCAGAATGTTTCCTTCCTGACTTCCTTGCAGGATTATCTCTGTAAAGTGGAAAAAACAAAAGGAGGTTTCTTCTAACAACCAGTTCTCTGAAATGCATAGAAAGTTAACAACCGGTTCTAGCGAATAGGTACAAACCAGTAGAAACCCACCCCTGCATCCAGGTCATGGTTATCCCAAAGGCGCTTTTTCAAGAGGCAACTGGACTTTCTGTTTTTTTCTTTGAAGATGTTTCACTTCTCATCCAAGAAGTTTGGATGAGATTCTCCAGCTTCTTCAAAGAAGCTGAAGTGAAACATGTTCAAAGAAAATCCAGAAATTCCAGTTGCCTCTTGAAAAAAGCACTTGGGATAACTCTCTAAGTTTACATCGTATTTTCCTACTTTCTGAACTTATTCTTTCCAATCAACAAAACCCTAAGTCATTTTCTTTTTTATGCATAAACGTCCATAAAGGGTTTACAATCATCAATGAATGTCAATAATGAATTTACCTTAATTAAAGTTGTCAGGCAAGTTCTGTCAATTTCGCTATCAGTCCTCCACCATGGATAGTGCTGAATCTTTCCATTAATGATAGATTTATTTTCTGATATCCCCACCCTCGCCCAAATAATAAGACTAATAAAACCAAGCCCAAGTTTCATCAGTTTATAGTCCAGGCCTTCTTTCCTTGATAAAGTCCAGAGCATGGTTTGGATGTATGAGCCTCATTAAGTTTTCTGTATTCAATATATGTGTGGCTTGAATGTCCCAAGTCAGCACATACTTCTATTAACAAAAGCCTTAAACATGGATCCTTAGTTTTGTAGACCAAAACCTAAGACTAAAAAAGCTTAGTCATAATCAGAAAACAATTCAAGTATGTGCAACTTTATTCAAACAAACCAAACCAAACAGTTACAGGAATAGTATATGTCTTACTCTAATGAAAAGAAGGCACTTAAGGTACTTATGGTATGGAGATATGGTAGTGGTGTTTGAGGGGCTCCAACAAAGTTGAGGGGGTCAAACGATTTTCCAAAGCACTAAAAGGCAAAACAAGAAGCAATGGATGGAAACTAACTAGGGAGAAAAGCAGCCTAGAACTAAGGAGAAATTTCCTAACAGTGAGAGCAATCAACCAGTGGTGTAGCTTTCCTTCAGAAGTGGTGAATGCTCCACCACTAGAGGCTTTCAAGAAAGAGACTGGACAACCATTTATCTGAAATTGTATAGGGCCTCCTGCTTGAGCAGTGGGTTGGACTAGAAGACTTCCAATGCCCCTTCCAACTCTATTATTCTATGTTCTATACCCCCTTTTTAAGAGAAATGTGGGCTCAACTTCTCTGCCATGACTTTAAATGGCACCAATAGCAACAAAAACAGCAAGCAGTCTCAAAACAAATGGTTCCCCAGAACAAAGCAACAAGGAACAAGATGAAAGAATGGTGGTCTGGATACCTAGCCCTACAGCCATGCCCAGGCAGAACCAAGAGGAAACATTCTTCTTCAAGTTTGCAAGCAAATAATCCTGCTTCACTGGGAGACTGAGTGCCCTAGTAGCTTTGCAAATGGGATGTTTCCTCAATAGTCTGCAAGGCCTAGCAGTGGGAAATCTTTATGGCCCACTTCTAACATGAAGCAGGAATGTCAAGATTGGCCTTTTGTTAGCAGAAGCTCTTGGTTAGTACACCAGCCTCATGGTAGATTAAGATATTGGTCACCTGACTCTTCTGGTCACAGCAGGCATTCCCAGCCAGCCTGCACTCCTCTACTTTCACTTTGATAACTACAGTTTGAAGCTGCTCACTTCCACAGTGAAGTTGTAGGCGAACTCATCATTCCTTTGCTGTACCATTGACATCCTGCTGTGCGTCTTTCAAGTTGGACATCTACTGCCTCTGTTCTTCTACAATGAGTCATTAGGCAATGAACAGCTCCATCTGAAGTCACTACATTTTGTTCAGGTCCAATTAGTTCTATGAAGGCAGAAGGGGGCATCCTAAGTCAAAGGGGCATCCTAAGTCAAACAAAAGTGGCACTTTGGGGAGCAACCCACAATGGCCATACCACAAGCAAACACACACAGAACTCATTTAACTAACTCAGTCTTTCATCCGCCTAAATTTTGTGGGCAATGGATCTAGCCCAATAACTCAAAGGATGCAAGATGCACTGGGTTAAAGCTCTTTATTGCTAAGTAAAGTAAAGAGAAACCCTGCTGGCATACACACGGATTTGTGTTATCTCTCTATAGGTCTCCTGAAGAATGCAAGGCGGGCCCAGGTGCTGGGCCTTAAGACCTGAGGAGGCGGAGTCCAGGTAAGGAGGGGTTTCGCCCTGCTGGCTTGGTCAGCATGGCATCAGGAGTTGGGCATTTCATCTGACAAATTAGTCCCCAGACATATCAATCTATTAATATATGCTGATGAAGCAGTAATTCTGTCATGGACCTCCATTGGCTTTTAAAGAGCCTTGACATCACTTACACATGATTGTACAGTGAAAGAATCAATTTTAAATTATCCCAAGAGCAAAAGTCTTACTTTCTCCAAAAGTCCAAAATAGAAAAGCTAGAAAATCCATTTTGAGGACAGTCCATTGAGCAGGTTAAAATCTATAGATATTTAAAGACAGTTTTTCAAGCTCCACAAAGCAGAAATACCCACCTGCATTATGTATCCCATACTGCACAGAGATCTTCATCAGCTATTCAAACTTACTATTTTTTCAGAAGAGTGTAGTTTAGCCCTTCTGCAATTAAGCTCCTTGCAATTAAAACCCAAGCACCATTACTATACAATTAGAACCATTTTAGTCTGGGCTGAATTCTATTCTTAGCTTGTAAACAAGAAACTGGTATTGCAGTCAAACCCCCTCCCCCTCAAAAAAGTGGACCAAAGCATTGTGTATATTTACTACATATTTACTACATTATATTTCAGGGCATTTCTGTGGGACAAATACCAGAAGTTCAAAAGCCATTTTCAACCCTGATGTTCAGCTTCTGCATTCCTGTCTCAGCCAGATTGTTTTTCAACTGTTTAGTCATTTGAAGCAATGAGAAATCTCTTCGAGGAGACGAGATCAATTCTGCAAAACAAAAGTTGTTTCGTTTTTGAAGTCACAGTTTACATCCCCATTAAGCTAGCTGAATTTTAATAACATAATTGTTTTATTTAATGCCATGAATGTTTTAAGAGGTTATTTTTCCCAATATTTTCTTTCAATAAAATTTCAAGCATTTCACTGCTACTTCACATCCTGTGTCATACTCCAAAGTGTATTCTGACAGTACCCTATTCTCTCAGCTATTGATCCAAAACATTTGAAGGATTCTGGCTTGGGAAAAAAATGATTGAGAAATTGCACTGAAGTCAACACTCTTTATTATTCCTTGGACCATAAATGTTCTCCGTGTGTGTGTGTGTATTTGTTTTTGTATGTTTTCGTGGGTATTTGTGTGTAAGGAATTAAGATCTCAGTTTTTCCCCCACATATTTGTTGATGTATTTTTGAAAAACTGGCCAGTTTTTCAAAAATACATCAATAAATGCGTGGGGAAAAAACTTCTCTAAAATTATGTTAATTGATTAACATGTGCACACATATGTGACAGCCGATATGATGTAATCATTAAGATGCTAGATTAGGAGTGAGTCAACCCAGATTTTAGATCTCTCTTAGGCTCTTTCAGCCTTGACTGGGCACTTAAAAAACATTAGTTTACCAGTAAGCACTGGACAGTGTGGTTAGTTATTCTTCATGACCTTCACTAAAGAGGCCTTCACTCTGCAATGGACCGATATGGAGTCATGACGATAATGATGATGATGTATGATTCATTGCATGAACTCCTCATTTGCTTAGACTGCAGTGATAGAAGTAGATTAATTTGTTATTTTTCCATCAAGGGAAAAATGATTTATACTGTGCAGAACTACCTGAATACTAAAACGACGCATCCTAAAAACCTAGGAGGGAACAGAACAGCAAAGAAGCAAAGCTTAAACCATATTTAATATTCAGATTTGTGCTCTATCTGAAAGCCATCACATTTCCAATGAGAACATCAAGTCATTATTTCCCACGATATCTCAACTGTGTATAAGTAATCATATGAACGGATGCTCCTATATATGATGCCAAATATCTCCTGAAAACAATCATCCTCACTTGGAGGATCTTACCAGCATGCCACGCCAAGCATATTACAGTCATCACAAGAGAACCTGGGAATCACAACCTTTTTGTACTGATATTCTGCCCTTCCTCCAAGAGCTTACTGGCCAAAAACCATTGAGTTAGAAGCAGCTATTTATATCATTTAATGCAATCCTCTATTTATGTAGGCTTCCAAATTATGGCAGTTAAGATGCTCTCTTTTTCATCATTTTTAAATGCCTTTGAGTTCTTGTTCTTGTTGATTCCTGGCCACTGCCTGGATTATTCCCTGAAGTGTTCTTGGCAAGTTTTCCAAAGTGACTTGACATTATTTCCTTCCTAGGGCTGAGAGAGAGACTGGCTCAAGGTCATTTAGTTGGTGTTGTACCTAAGGTGAGACTAGAACTCATGGTCTCCTGGTTTCTAGCCTGGTGGCCTAAACACTATACCAAACAGGTTCCCATCAATTTTCAGTTCAGTTCAATTTATTCCTGCAATAATCTCTTGACCTGGTTAGCAGGGATGGCCTCTTCAAGATCCTCCCTAAGATTGGATCCCCCCCCCCCTCACTCCTCCACATCATCAGGTCCTTCCATGAAAACATGAAAGGCACTGTAATTTTTGATGGCTCAACATCAGATTCCTTCAACATCCAAAGTGGGGTGAAGCAGGGCTGCATCCTTGCACCAACTTTGTTTGAGATTTTCTTCGCTGTCATGCTGAAACATGCCTTTGAGACTGCAACAGAGGGCATCTATCTCCAGACCAGATCAGATGGAAATCTCTTCAACCTTTCTCAACTGAGAGCCAGGTCCAAAGTTCAGTTGAAATGTTTGTGGCACTTCCTCTTTGCCGATGATGCAGCTGTTACCACTCACTCTGCCAAAGACCTTCAACAACTCATGGACCGTTTCAGCAAGGCTTGCCAAGACTTTGGACTAACAATCAGCCTGAAGAAAACACAAGTAAAGGATGTGGACTCCTTCCTGCATTACAGTTTCTGCACAAGAACTGGAGGTTGTCCATGACTTTGTGTACCTTGGCTCAACGATCTCCGACACTCTTTCTCTAGATTCTGAGCTGAATAGGCATATTGGCAAAGCAGCTACCATGTTCTCCAGATTCACAAAGAGAGTATGGCATAACAAAAATCTACGGAACATACCAAGATACAGGTCTACATAGCATGTGTCCTGAGTACACTTCTGTACTGCAGCGAGTCCTGGACTCTCCATGTGTGACCGGAGAGGAGGCTGAATACATTTCATATGTGCTGCCTCTGATGCATCCTTGGCATCACCTAGCAGGACAGAGTTCCAAATAATGCAGTCTTGGAACGAACCGGAAGCACTGGCTACACTGGCTTGGCCATGTTGTGAGAATGGATCATGGTCAGATTCCAAAAGATATCCTATATGGAGAATTAGTGCAAGGAAAGTAGGGAGACCACAGCTGCAATATAAGGCGGGATCTGCAAGAGGGATCTGAAGACCTTGGGAGTTGGCCTCAACAGATGGAAAACCCTGACTTCTGAGTGATCAGCTTGGAGGCAGGCTGTGCGGCATGGCCTCTCCCAATTTGAAGAGATGCTTGCTCAACAGACTGAGCCAAAGAGACAGTCCTGACACCAGTGAAACCAGGAAGCTAGACAGGGGACAAACTGTCTCTTCCCTCAGTGTGGAAGGGATTGTCACTCTCGAATTGGCCTTTTCAGCCATACTAGATGTGGTTCCAGAACCTCAGTTCAGAGCACGATACCATAGTCTCTCAAGACCGAAGGATGCCTAGATCCTGAGGTAGACTAGGTAGCTAAAGTATTACTGAATGGGGACCTGAACCTAAGTTCCATGAGTCCTGTTAGAAGCTCTAATCCATCACACTGGATGCAGAGGCCAACATCACATTGTATACCGTACAGGTTTCATAAGAAATAGAAAAATGAAATGAACCAAAAGTGTTATTGCCTATGTGTTGTGCTTGTTTCACGGTTGCTGGTTGGGAATCATTCAAATCTTGAACACAGGAATGAAAGGTTGCATTTCACTAAATGGCTTACCTTCAGGGCTGGACTAGAAGACCTCCAAGGTCCCTTCCACCTCTGTCACTCTGTTTTTATTACTAGAGGAACAAAACTACAGACAAATCATTAAATGGAAGAAAAATGTTATGGGATGTTATATTGTTTTCATCCACCTAATTATCATCATTGAAGCTCAGATATGGTAGACCTACATTCCACAGCTCCTTACCTGCATACACAGAACCAAATCTCTACAGTACTAAACCTCTTGCCCCAAAGGCGCTTCTTCAAGAGGCAACTGGATTTTCTGGTTTTTCTTTGAAGATGTTTCACTTCTCATCAAAGAAGCTTCTTCAGAACAAAAGATACTAAATCTCTTGTTCCCATAAACTTTAACTAAGTGACATCGTATATCATAGAACAACAATTTTTAACCAAGGTACATTAAATGGGCTAATTTACAGAATGTGTCTAAAATCTGGGACTCGTGATGCTGCAGAACTGAAAACATTCAGTGATATAAATATTACCATAGAAAATCCTGTGCTGATGTCAGACTATGCCATATAATTCCACATCTGAATATATCCCAACTTTTCCAGTGAAGAAGGCATTCAGGAATATGGTAAGGCAATATCTCTAAAAGAATAACCTAGCAGATCATAGATTGTCTATTGGCTAATAAAAGCATTACTCGTATTGTAAATACACCAGAACAAGACAATTTATATGTGTACAGGTGGGGTGGGTAGTATGTTGACATGTATTCTTGTATAGTTGTTTTTTGTTAGGTTTATAAAATTGATGTAGATTTTCAATTTTGTTGTTCTGTATAGAACAATGACAATAAAGATTATTGTATTGTATTATGTTGTATTATTTTTTTAAAACAAGAATGAACAGAAAGTTAAGGACTTTGGATCTCCGTCTTTTACACTCTCATCTGAAATATGCAAAGAAAGCTCACATTAAGCTTTAATTTGAATGAAAAGGATGGATTATTTTTTTAAAAAAAAAATTCTTAACATTTCTCTAGTTGCAATTGTTGTTTCCCTTAATATTTGTGCTCATAAGTAACCCAATATTTTATCTCATGTTTGAAAGTACAACAAAGAAAAAAGAGAAAACAGAAAAAACCCATTAGTTACATAAAACTGAATACAAAAATTCAGAATAATAATGTGCAATTAGTATTAAAGATTAAATCAGTGTAGCACTTTAAAATCTTTATTTTAATCAAATCAACAGCCATTAGCAAAGGTGGCCAATATGATAAGAGTTATTATATAATCAGATTAGGGAAGTTTTGCCCTTATCGTGAATCAGGGTAGATCTAATATGCTAAAGCCCCATATAATAAATGCCCAAAGTTAAGAAGTGATACAAAGAAGCAATTAAGTGTATTTTCCAGTAAAAATAAAATAAAATAAAGTATCCTAGCAACTGTTACCATATGCAACCTTGGATAGTTCGTCAGAATATAAAGCTAAACAATGCTTAACAGAAAAAATAGATGGCAGGAAACAAAAGTTGATATTTAAAATTTGTTTCATTCTGTAATCAATCTCCAGAGATTGATTGAGCTTGATGATATTGTCACTAAAGATGAAAAAAAAAATATCAAACCTGATTATTGCCTTTCCAGTAGGCTTTTTTTTAAATAATACAATTTAGAATTTAATATTAGCATAAACTTTTCAAATGTGGTTTTACCTCTGAGTATTAACTTTCATTTTATGTACTAATCCAGGGGTGTCAAACTCAATTTCATTGAGGGCCGCATCAGAGTTATGTTTGACCTTGGGGTGCCAGGTGGGCATGTCCATATGGATGTAGCCATGATGGACATGGCCAGCTCAATATCACTTGTGTCGGAGCACCTGTGGTGGCCCTTGCAGGGCTGAGGGGGAATCCATGTTGTTAAGAACCTTGTTTCTCTCTCTGGAGTCATGTGTCAGCGTTCCATGTAACATCCTCCAAAGTAAAACACTCAAAGACTATGGTATTCTCAAAGATCCATTTTATTGGAGAAGTCATACTGGAACATCTGGGGGAAACCCGAATCTGAGAGTTCCAGGTTTTCCACAATCCAAAAAAAAGCCAAAATCCAGCCCCTGCACCCAACCATCCATCACATGGCCCAATCATGTCTTCACAGCAACTGGAGACATCCTCCACTCACTCCCTTCCTGGTGCAGGGTGAAATGTCCTTGACTCTCCAAGAAGGAATGTTGTCGTGGCTACTCTTCCACTGCTCCTTGAAATGCCCCTTCCCAAAATCCTGGGTACTGAATGTGGCAGCCCAGAAGCCTGAAAAAAAAATGGCTTCCAAAGCTGACATCATGATCATAAGAACTGTGGTGGCACAGTAGTTAGAATGCAACATTGCAGGCAAACTCTGCCCACTGCCTGGAGTTTGATTGTGACTGGCTCAAGGTTGACTAACCTTTCCACCTTCTGAGGTTGGTAACATGAGGATTGTTGGGGGCAATATGTTAACTCTCTAAACC
>JANHFR010010054.1:0-11161 GCA_032468015.1 Mimophis mahfalensis | reverse complement strand
CGGAGATGAGCACCGCCCCCTAGAGTCGGGAACGACTAGCACATATGTGCGAGGGGAACCTTTACCTTTACCTTAAGGTGTTATTAGAATTTCTACTAGTCCTTGACAGCACATCCGATAATAACAGTTACACAACTTGTAATGAAAGAACATTTAGAAGACAGCAAATCCTAGTTAACTTTATTTTTAGGTGCTTTCTTATTTGCTTCACCATTTAATCTCTTCTGCTCCATACCCTACACTGAATGAAGAAATTGACAAAGTAGCCTCACATCAGCACAACATTTACCTGAAGGCTTCAATTAGTCGTTCCACTTTCTGGGCTTCCCCCTGAACCCGGATATGGGCCTGAAATTTCCGCAAAGCTTCATCAAGCTCCATGCCAGAGAAATCCATCTCATCCACTACACAGCTAAAAAGAAAAAGAAAACAAACTTCTTGACTATCAGACCTATGGAGAGGAATGTATCAAGAAACATAAGGGAGAAATAAACCAATCATATCCATTTATTTCTTTTCTCAATCAAGCAAGATCTGAACGCTACCCAACTTCCATCTTTCTAGATTCGTAAACACTTTTTTTCTGTTTTGGAATATATGATTTATGAGTTTTAGATGTATTACTTACCGTAGCAGTAGCAATAGCATTTAAGATTTATATACCGCTTATCAGGGCTTTTAATCCTCCCTAAGCGGTTTACAGAATCAGCATATTGTCCCTAACAATCTGGGTCCTCATTTTACCTACCTCGGAAGGATGGAAGGCTGAGTCTACCATAAGCCTGGTGAGATCTGAATTGCCTAATTGCAGGCAGCTGGCAGCTAAGTACTACATACTTCACTCTACTCACTGCACCACCACGGTTCCTGTATATTTCACCTCACCTTTCCTCCATTGAGTTTACTGCTATATATATATATATGACTAGCCAATAACCTGGCTTTGCCTGGGTAGTTTTGGCCTCCTGTGACATGCTACAGCCTACAATTCCCAGCGTTCTTTGGCCAATTTGCATGCCTTGCCTCTATTGGCTGGAGAGTCTCCAATTTGCAT
Organism: Mimophis mahfalensis; assembly: GCA_032468015.1. Taxonomy (NCBI): domain Eukaryota; kingdom Metazoa; phylum Chordata; class Lepidosauria; order Squamata; genus Mimophis; species Mimophis mahfalensis. Next base: position 10,107 of record JANHFR010010054.1, on the reverse strand, counting down.
GCCTTGCCTGGTAACCATCTGCACATGCTCAGTAGAGCTTGCCAGTGAAATGTCTGTGGGGGTGTCCACTTTGGCATCCTTTTTTGGAAACAAAGACTGGTCAACCATGTTCTTGACAGCCAAGTCGTCATCTCTGGAGTTCAAAGCAGGTGCCTGTGAAGTTTGGGCCATTTTGGTGCATGGGTGAAAGAGCCTATTCAGGATATACCCACAAACACCAACACTGAACACTTCTCTTTTATACATATAGATTAGCAATTACCACATGTCATCCACATGTTGTAATCTTTCAGGAGAACCACTTTGGAGCTCAGCCCTTTGAGATGTGAGGCTTATGTCCTCTAATTCTCATTCTAAAAGAGCAATGAAACCATCAAAATCCCAGGAAAAGTACAGAGTAGACAGTAGAGGATCAATACATACATACAGATATGCATTTGTGAATTCATATTCATCACGATATACCGATTCTGGATAAGCAGAATTATGCAAAGGACAGAATAAATAGTAAGAAAAGGTAAGTCGAATAAATACAAGGTATGGGATGGGAAAAAAGAAAAAGAAATGTACATAATCTACGTAGCATATATTAATATCATTCAGTGTAACCTTTGATGCATTTCTATCCATGCTAACTATTCTTCATTTTACAATGGGAACACGGTACTTCATATAGAACCTTTTGGGTTGCATCTCTTTCTTTTTGAGGATCTCATCAACTCCATCCAACCATAACTTTCCATTCTTCTCAACCCATTCACTCAGCCTTCATATATTTGCTTTGCCGTTCAATCATTATTCATTCTGTCTATATAACCGAGCAACCTGCATGTACAGTATTTCTTTTGCAGGGCCATTCATGTAGGCATTCAGATCCATTCATTATTAACCCTATATGTTCTTGTTCGAGTGCACATACTTCTTACCTATTACCACTGCATTTATCTTACTTCTACTTTGCTTGACAGACCCAACTTTCACTTCCGTGAAACAGTGGGGAAAGCACCGTCTTTTGTCAGGCTGTACCCAATTCACTACTCGTCCTCAGAAGCTAGCAGGCAGAGAGATTCAAGGACATGGCTTACAACTCCCTGGCTTCAAAGTCTATGTGTCTGCCCTTCATCTGTGCAGCCTAGCTGTCTGAAAGATAGTTGCTTCTCCATGGGTGGGCCAGTGGATGGAGAGTGATATCTGTGGACTGCTGTTTTCTGATCTTGGGTTCCTAGTGTTTGACTTTGGTCCCTCACATTCTTAGACGCAGACATTTTCATTTCTTTTAGCAGACATTCCTCTCAAGAAACCACTTAAAGTACTTTCCACTAACTTTGAATCAGCATTTGCAGATATTAAAACTTCTCCACCCATTTTCCAATCTTCCGTAAACATTCACTGTTCTATCAGGGTGCACAAGGATTTATTCATTTGCTTCTTTTATACATAGCTAATCATTGTTCAATAGATTTTCCCAATCAACAACAACATCCTTAGTCTTTTGGTACAGTGGAACCTTGGGTTGCAAACGCTTCAGTTCGCAACCAATTTGGGTTCCGAATAAAAATCCTAGCCCAATTTTGAATCGGTTTACAATCCAAAACTCGGCTTCTGAACAAAAAATGGTGCAGAAAGCTTCCTTTCCATGCTGTTTTCCCATCTGCACATGTGCAGAATTGCCTGCACATGTGCAGTGAGTGTCGCTTCGGGACGCGACCAATTGAGGTCATGACTGCAATCCCGGAATGGATTGCATTCGCAACTTGAGGTTCCACTGTATATTAATTTTTAGATCCATATGCCTAACATTCCTGTAAATGATTGGGGTTCTCAGCCAACAACATGACATACATTCACATATCTCAAGCAACACAATTCTTATCATAGCCACATGGATTTCTTATACATTTTTATCTATAAATACCTTAAGCAACCAAAGGGACTGTGACAATAGGCAGGAAGGCATTCATGCTTTTCTGTTAAGTTTGCCACATGTGCATGCAAGAAGCTAAATAGGCTTTGTGTGGGGGGGTGTTTTTGTTTGTTTGTTTTTGGGGTGTTTTTTTTTTTTTGTAGCTGAAGTTTAGAGTCGGAAAGTTGATGTATTTTACCACAGGAAGATTTTTCCTCTAGGAAAAGGAAGGAATAGTTGCAGAACTGGTGTCAGAGAACTTGAAAAATAAAAAGGGTGCTTGAGAAGGAGAACTTGTACAACTGTGATAGCTGGCAACCTCAGATAGATGTCAACGGGATTGGCTGCTAACGTTTTATTATTGGCTTTAGTAAAGAACATTGCTAATTGGTGATCTTGAGATGGTCTAGGCCAGGGAAGTCAAACTCAAGGCCTGGAGGCCAGATCCGGCCCTTGGGGCTGCCCTGGAAACAATGAAGGACCGTCCTGTAGTGCCTCTGCCAGTGAAAATGGACCTCAGGTGGACTGCAGGCAGTCCTCCTGAGCTCCATTTTCTCTGGCACAGGGCTGCAGGAGGCCATCACAGCCAAAAATGGAGAATGCAAGGACTGCAGGCGTCCCTCCCAAGCTCTGTTTTTGCTGGCAGAGGATTATGAGGCTGTCGCAGCCAAAAACAGAGATCAGGATCCCGTTTTCACTGGCAGAGCACTCGGGCCACCAGAGGCAACCACACACCCAACACAAGTGATGTTGAGCTGACCACACCCACCATGGCCACGCCCACCCCAGTCTCCCTGAGGTCAAACACAACCCTGAGGCGGCCCACAATGAAATTGAGCTTGACACCCCTCGTCTAGGCAGTGTTACACTACTGAAAGATTGATGGTTAGATAAAATTCCTAAGCGGAGCTGGGTGAGATCCGGAGAAGACACTCCAAAGACAAGGAGAAAGAAGACCACAAGACTTTTTTTCCCCATCTTTCACAGATAGAAGAATCTGAGGAAGGCTGAAGTAATGAAAATGAGAAGGTTCTACCAAACATGCAGAAACATTTCTTTTTTCTCCAGAAGGAATCCCAGCCAGTATTCTTAGCCTATTACTTACATCTAAGTAGAAAGTTTAGGTAGGGTTTTGAAAACTATGCATACAGTAAGCGAATATTATAGAATGCATGAATGCACAGGTACAGAACACTTAAGGCTTCATAATATTCAAAAGAGGCAAATGTCCACTTCACAGTGCATTTTAAAACTCAAGTTATGATGGTGATCAGTCAAGCAGAGAATGGAATATGGGTATCTAACTGTAAACAGCTCTGGTCCCGAAAGGCTGTAAAAGTTGGAAGTAGATGCTGTTGGAGGTCTTTAAAAAAGAGATATTTTTAAAAAAAAATTACAAGAGATGTTTTGGACCATGTCTTGGATCAACTCCCACAAACTTATGACATCACCTATCCTTGGTCAAAAATCATAACCCAAACACACTCACTTTATCACCTGCTTTTCAAAATCAACGAATGTACAATAAACTTTCTTTCTCATTGTTTTTCAATAAACTCTTGAAGAGCAAAAACCTAGCTTACTGTGTATACTGTCTGCCTGGCATAAAGTTGAATTGTGCACCCCAAAATTTGCTCAGGGCCACTCTTTTAACCACAATTTTGCCAAATACTCCTCAAGCCACACAGAACAAATTAATTACCCTTTAAAGTTTGCATTAGCTCTTGCTGCCATTCCCTTTTCATGGAGAAAAATAATAATATTCTTATCATCTTCAAACATAGATGGGGCCTTATAGACATTAAACAAGTTTACACAGCAATTTTATAGGCAGATTACATTGTCAATGTCAACGTTCAAAGAAACTTCCCCATATCCATTCAGCACTCAGAGACAAAGTTCATCCAAGTTATTTAGAGAAGTCATTATATACATTATAGTTGAACTCCCAGAGAGTGGTGGAAACACAGTAATTTGGACTGTAATTGACTTGTTCTCTAAGCAAGCCCATTTCATTGCTTGTTCTTGATTACTTTCAGCTAAAAAGCTGGCTAAATTGTTCATGAAGCATATATATCGACTTCAGAGAGTGCCGTGGCAGATAATATCAGGCCGAGGAGTTCAATTTACAGCTAAATTCTGGAGGGAGTTCCTGAGGTCCATTGAATTGTCCCAAGGACTTAGCTTGGCTTTTCATCTGGCTACGAATGGGGCTGCGGAATGTAAGAATGCTACAGAGAAACAACATATTCAATGCTATGTATATTACCAGCAAGAGAACTGGGCTGACCTATTGCCGTTTGCTGAAGTTGCTTATAACAATGCAGTGCATAGCAGCATGGGATTAACTCCTTTTCAAATTACAAGTGGCATGGAATTTGTTCCCATGTCAGAATTGCCTATAGAACCACCAATATCCATTTCTCTCACAGAGTGGATGTATTCATTTTAAAAAGGGTTGGGAAAACACAAAAAAAGCTCTGAGCTGCTGGATATATAGAGTTTGGACCCTTTCCAGGCCAGTCCATCTCTTAATGTCAAATCATCCTGGTTTTCCATAAACCACACATCAGTTGAAAGTGCCGCTTTTAAATTCACAGTAAATTCAACTACAAAGTCCTTTGCAATCTGCTCCCAGGGTCTTATAGGTTCAGCCACTCATACTTTCCTCCAGTTTTTCAAACTTGACAATGTTAAGACACGTAGACCAACATTCCCCAGCCAGAGTTGAAGTCCACACAAATTAAAAGTGCCAGGTTTGGAAAATACTGAGTTACGTAAACTTGCAGCTTCACATTTTTCTGATATCCCCACTGTATTTATGACTTCCATCATATTTTTTCTTAGACACTAAGATTTACAACACTTGTTTCAATTCTGCTTGTTGATGTATCACTATCGTTTCCAGATAAATCTCTATAAAATATTTCATCACAACACATTCATTCAAAACCTTTTCATTATTTCCTTTAATCCCAGTCACTATTTTGAAGGCCCCCATTATTTGAGATATCTTAGATCCTTCCTCTTTGCCTTATGGTTGTCTCAGGTAGCAAATGTAAAAGGCTATTCAGAAAAGTATGTTGGCATAAAACAAGCTCCCTATTATACAGCATTAGCCAGCCTGGCAAAAGCAACTGTTCTTATGCGTCTATTGTAGGCTCAAATAAAGAATTAGTGGGTTCCACCAGATTCATTTTTCTTCCTAGCTGCCAGCGGGAAAACACCCATCTCTCTCCCTCACTTGGGATGGGGTGGAATTGGGTGATCACAGAGGCTGCTTAGAATTCAAATTAGCCAACAATTAAATTCCTCAGTTCATAGGCTGCATTAGGAGTGTGCAGATTTAAGCAAGAAGTGCTCGTGTAACTGCTCCTTCCTGACAGCTCTCTTAGATGACTTATAAACGCATGTATCTACTACAAATGAAGGCACATATATGGGTCCCAGGCAGGGGTGGGATTCAAATATTTTTACTACTGGTTCTCTGGGCGTGGCTTAGGGGCATGGCTATGCTGTCAGCCAATCAGAGGTGGTATTTGCCGGTTCTCCGAAAACCTGTCGGAATTATCTTTAGTCAAAATTATTGCTACCGGTTCTCTGGAACCTTTCAGAACTGGCTGAATATCACCTCTGATCCCAAGATAACGTTGCAGGATCTAATCTGTGTCAGTCACTGGGACCAGACTGTGCTGGAGCCCATGTATGGGGAACTTCTACCATCTGGTGAGAGAAAAGTTCCCTGAGGATGCATTTCAGCACGAGTCCAATAGCTCAGAAGAGTAAACCTTTGATCCTAGTGACTGATCCAGATTGGATCCTGCAACATATATCTACTGCTCTTCTGATGTGCCAACATGACTTCTCTAATAAACATTCTTATTCAGATGGACTTTGTCTCTGAGTGCTGAATGGATATGGTGAGTTTCTTTGGAAGGCTGACATAATGTAAATCTAGTCTATTTAAATGTTTTTGATGGTGAGGGAAACAACGAAGCAATTGACAAGGTCTCAAATACATGAAGTTTCAATTATTACTGTTATGGAAACAGCCTAATATAATAGTAATTAAAAACAAGACAAAAAGCAGGAGAATATTGGATTTTACAGCTATGCCTGCCAGATGGAGGACATGAGCACAAAAAGGAGGACGTATTCTCCTTTTGCTGGACATCTGGTAACCTTATGAACAGCAGACGTAGCAGAAAATCTGTAAGGCAGCCAGAGATGACAGAACTAGCACCACACAGCTGACAGAACCTCCACTCTTTCCTTGCTTAAAGTGACATTTTATGCAACACAGAATAGTGTTGTTTTTTTTCCAAAAGGACTAAATTCATTTTTTTAAAAAGGGGTTGAGAGCTCTTTCAGAATCATTTGAAAAACGTCAGACATTATGCCTCTGGGGAAGACAAAGATCTAGTTTCTCCTACAGCCCAACCCATAATGGCCATGAAGAATAGTGCCCGGCAGCTAAAAGAGAGAAGGATTGTTCAGAGCAACCTAAAATAAGTTAATATATGAGTAAGGCAGATCCTTGTCGCTGACAACATCAGCAACCACATCATCAGTGATTTGTGCCAGATCACATCCCCAGCACACTGTCTTCCTCTGAAATAACAAATAACAATGTCGGAAGGACATAGTTAGGGTTGGATAATCATTTAGGGCTGCAGTTGGACGGAAGTGATTTGTTGTGTGTGGGGTGTACATGGAGATTATCCAGATTTGTGCGTGGTGGTGTGGGATGCAGGGGATGATAAATTCTGGGCTCAGCCAGAAGTTCACATCACCAATGTCCTCGGCTTGGTCTCCTCTGTGGTATCTCCGGTGAGACATTAACATTGGACGATCTCTCGGTCTTCTACGTGTGAATATTTTAACCTAAGAATAAGCAGGATAAGCACAACCATCCAAAATAGCTCTCAGTCTTTCAAACCCACGTTAATTCTGGGGAGGGAAAGGAGATATAATCCATGTCATCTGGCAGAGGAACTATTTGTCCCAGACCCAAGATTAAAGTGAGAAAAATTAATCTGACTGGTTTCCCAAGGCAGTTGTTATTTTTTTCCCCCTCTTTAAAGGGCAAACTAAAGGATTTTGCAGAAGGAGGAAAAAGGCCTATTGAACATACTCTTCCCCCCTCTTTTCTCCTGTGTTATTTTTAATTTACTAATATATGCATTTCTTAGTTCCAGGGGGCCAAATCAAGGATTTTCTTTGGTTAGCTTTGAAAAAACATGTTCTGCTTAATCAATACTCATTTCATCATGGCAGATACCACTGAAGCATTTAAATCTGGGAGAAAATACAAACCATTGCTTTACTCCATTACTTTCCTCTAGGATCTTTATGAAGGGGGCATGCTAGCTCAGCAGTTTAAGATGCTGAGTGTCAGCGTTCCAGAGAAACTTCCCATCTCCATTCAGCACTCAGAGACAAAGTTCATCCAAGTAAGAATTTAGTTAGAGAAGTCATGTTGGCACATCTGGGAAAACCCAAATCTGAACTTTCCACGTTTTCCCTTCATAGCTGAAAATCCAAAACCCACCCCCTGCACCCATCAGTCTGTAACATGGTCCAATCACCGATCATTCCAACTGGAGACATTCCTTCAACCACTCCTATCCCAGGTACAGAATGGCACGGCCTTGACTCAGAAGAAAAATGTTATTATGTCTAAACTTTCACCTCTTTTAAAAATCTCCCCTCCCAATTTCCCGGGGACTAAAATGTGGCAGGGTAGAAAAATGGCTTCTAAAGCTGACACTGAGATTTTCAGCTGGAAAGCTGACAGCCTGGGTTCAAGAACTGAGCATTGTGTGACAGGGTGAGCTCTTGTTACTTCCCCCAGCTCCTGCAAAACTTGCAGTTCTAAAGCATGCAAATGCAAGTAGATAAATAGGTACCACTGCATCGGGGAGGTAACAGCATTCCGTGCACTTTGGCGTATAGCCATATTGGCCACATGACCACAGAAGTGTCTTCAGACAACACTGACTCCCTTAGTTAGGAAATGGAGATGAGAACTGTTCCCTTGAATTGGACATGACTGGACATGGGAAACCTTTACCTTTAGGATCTTTACATCTTGGTGCTTTACCAACTCCAGATCTCCCCTTTTCCATCAATAGAAGATTTGAGGCTACATTTCATAAGCCATGATAGTCTTGAACAATACAATGTTTTCAGTCTTGTAGACAAAGGGTTTCTTGAAATTTCTTTTTTTCTAACTCCCAGGAATGATACTAGTAGACAAAGTCCACCCCATCACACTTTGCACAAGATTTTTTCCAATGTGTATTTTGCTCCAATTAAGTCTTACACCAATAATCAGAGAGGTGAGCAATCTTCCCCATTTTTCAACCAATCTTGGCTGAAAAATGCAAGAGTGAGGGAAAAGAGTTAAGGAAAGTGAAGGTTTCTGCCATTTTGTTTAAAAACAAACCTCTTTATCATCAGTGATGCTTGAATGCACTTTCTGATCAACATCACCTAGCTATGCAGAGAAACACATCCGACGCTAATTACTTTAAAGAACAAAATGGGGAAGAAATGTATCTGTGCTCTGCTAATTTTCATTTGTATTTCTTCTTTAATTTTTGAAAGTTGTGCATCCATTAGAGACACTGGTCCAACATGCCCAATTATGCATCTGAAAGGGTTTTTGCTTTACATCACTCCTTCTGCCTCCACAGTTCTTACCCACTTTGGTGCATCAAATGAAGAGTCTGGCATGATCAAGAGATGGAATTATCTGTCAGTGATTATTAACAAAAAATTGCTCCTCTTGTTGACGAACGCAATAGCACTTCGACTCCATGGTCTTTACAGTACTCTCTGGGGAGTTTAGAAATATCAGCTAATTATTCCAACAATCTGGGTCCTCATTTTACCAACCTCAGAAGGATGGAAGGTTGAGTCAACTTTGAGCCTGGTGAGATTTGAACTCCAGACTGAGCACAGTTAGCCTGTACTACTCCATTCTAACCCCTGTACCACCTAGGCTCTTATCAGAGGTCAGGGAGGGAGTAAGAGGAAGAGAAAGGAACTTTAGAAGTAGAAACTTATTCAGACTTCTCTTTCTTCATTACTAAAGTTGTGCCATTCAGTATCTGTGTAAGTTTTATTTCTCTACGCCATTCTGTCCTTCTTGTTGCTATTTTTAACAACGAATGATAATGTATTTTCACGGAAAAGTGTCACAGCAGGTGACTGCATGTAGCCGAACTTGGCTAAACTTGAAAAAAGTTAAGCAGGTTAAATCTGTTTTATATCTGGATGGGAGATTAACGGGAAAAGCCTAAGGCTAAAGACTACACTGGAAAGTTGAAAAAATAGGTCAAATCCCTTCAGTTGTCAGGAAAGCCATGTGAATGTGTCTCTGCAGTGACCAGGAACTGAGGTGGATTTGCAGCAGCTATTATCTGCATGAAAGACAAGGACAAATTAAACTTGGGGGTGTGGTTGGAATAGAACATACAAGAGGCAGAATATTTTGTACGTAATCTGTTCTCTGATGCTGGAAATAAATTGTTTGTCTGATCTAATAATCGTATATTATGTGACACAGTATCAAATGGTCAAGTTATTTTCCAAAGCACCCAAAGGCCAGACAAGGCATAATGGATGGAAACTGATCAAGGAGAGACTCAACCTGGAAATAAGGAGAAATTTTCTGGCAGTGAGAACAAGCAACCGATGGAATAGCTTGCCTTCGGAAGTTATGGGAGCTTCATCACTGGAAGCTTTCAAGAAGAAACTGGACTGCCATCTGTCAGAAATGGGGTAGGGCAGGGGTAGGGAGCCTATGGCTTGGGAGCCAGATGTGGCTCTTTTGAGGGCTGCATCTGGCTCACAGGAGGACGGGCGGGCCGAGAAAACGCTGCCTCCGCCACTACAAAAGCACCGCCGCCGCTGCTGCCGCTGTGAAAGCACCATATTATATGGCTCTCACAGACTTACATTTTAAAATATGGCTCTCTTCATGGTTCTCTGAGAGAAAAAGGTTCCCAACCCCTGGTGTAGGGTCTCCTGCTTGGGCAGAGGGTTGGACTAGATGACCCACAAGGTCCCTTCCAACTCTGTTAATCTTTTTTTTTTAATCCCATTTATATCCCGCCCTTCTCCGAAGACTCAGGGCGGCTTACAATGTGTTTTTAGCAACAGCTCTCATTCCATGCATATGCCTGCTCATTAGGGCT
>JANHFR010010052.1:131278-146459 GCA_032468015.1 Mimophis mahfalensis | reverse complement strand
AGCTGCGCTCCCCTGCTAGAACCTCCAAACACACTGTTACTGTTACACTGCGCGTTCTGTGGCATATTTAACTACAGTACTGTATTTGTGTGCTCCAAAATCTTGAAAAAACAGAATAGAGTTCATAGTGGTCTGGAAACGGATCAACTGTATTTCCATACAACCCAGTGGGAAAATTCGTTTCTGTTCACAACCAACTCAGTTCACAACCAAAGTTATGGAACCAATTGTGGTCGTGAACCGAGGTTCCACTGTAAAAAGTACCACTGATAGTGAGGGATTTTAAGAAAAAGTGTAGCTTCTCTCTTTTTTTGATCCTGGAAATTAGAAACCAAGTAATCAGGAATACATGGGGGAGGGGGAGGGAATTAAAAGAACTTTGTGCATTGCATTTTAATTCACAAAAATGCTGCCTAGAATTTTGAATAAAATAAGTACTCTTAAGTACTCTTGAATAAAAATAAAAATTAATAAAATGATTTAACTTCCCCCACTGCCTCCCCTCTTTAAGAAGTCTCTATTAATGACCTTTGAGCATAAACAAGGAAGGAACATTTTAATGACATATGAGGATGAGGGTTTTGGGCTCTTGGAAGGCTGAGCATGTTGCTATAAGAAGCACCTTCTTGCCTTAAACTCTTGTTTAACATGTCTCTTGACCTGAGAAATGAGTGTAGAAGAGCAAGATTATTCACCTTAGTTAACAGAAGAGTTACTATCAATATTCCTGTAAACTAGAAACTTTAGGCACTTGGATACATGCAAATCTCTTTCTGTCCTTTAGGTTATCAACCTGATTGAGCAATTTCAGAAAATACCTTCAAAATGCCCATCTTTATAACATGTAGATAATCTGCCTTTAATCCTCCAAAATCTTCACCTTAAGTATGGATCAGCAGGTTATCATACTATACTGTAGATCTTTGTTTCAGAAGTCTCCACCTCTTTTTAATTTTGCAAGGAAGGTTTTTGTAATATTTAACTGGTAAAACCTAATCAGGTTATGATCAGGAAGTGTTTTCTCATGTTGCTTAATCGGTTTGATGCAATTCCTAAAAATTCAAAATTCTATTTCGGTAATTGTACTTGAAGAGATCTTCATTTAATGGGGCTGAACTAATCATTCATCCTTAATAGCTCTGTTCTTCAACTCTTTTTAAAAAGATCTTTTTAAAAATTGCAGTTTAAAATGTAGATTAAAATCAGAATTAATATGATTATTAATAGCCTAATTCTGAAAACCCATTAGAAAAGCACTCCCTCCCACCAAAAAATGCAATCTCAATGGTCAGATAAAAATGCAATATATTTATCCCTGAAAAAAGATGAATGAGTGCCAATGTGATACAGGTAGTTCTTGATTTACAACCATAACTAAGGCCAGAATTGGATTGGTAAACCAGGCAGTTGTTAAATGAGTCATGCCTGATTTTATGACCTTTGCTATGGTGTTAGGTGAATTGCTGAAATTGTTATGTGGATCAGGTAGTAAGCGAACCCAACTTCTTCTGCTTGACTTTACTTGTTATTAGAAGGGAAATTCATAAATGGCGATCACATCACCCACCCCAAGATGCTGCAAACATTCTAAGTTGGTTGCCAAGCACCTGAACTGTAATTACATTCAACAGTTGTAAATTGGGGACTCCCTGTAGTACTGATTGATAGTTATATTAGTTATACTAACTTTGGATCTGAGTCAAGGTTGACTCAACTTTCCAACCTTCTGAGCTCAATGAGGGTCCAGATTTTTGGGGGCAACATGCTAACTCTGTAAACTGCTTAGGTAGGGCTGTAAAGACTATGAAGCAGTATATAAGTCTAAGTGCTATTGCTATTTCTCTGAATATGATATTTTTTCCTGTGCTATTGCTATTTGCATTTTGGGATTAGGGTGGATAGTAAATACTATGAATGGATGGATAGATGAAATATGAAGCTCATCTCTCTTCTTTATTGTTCTAGAAATGCAGGGCATGTAATTATAGTCTTAAATTAGTGGAAGGCACTTTTTGGGGGTAGCCAATTATAGATGGAGTTTCTTACTTTCATACAGTAATGTATTTAGAGAAAGACTGTGGAGATTAGGACTACGGGTTTGGACTGCAAAAATCCCTATCTCTCTAACATTTTTTTCTGCCATCTACTGGTCATAGGGATTTTTGTAAATCAGATCTTTGGTAACAGAAGACTGAAACTTAAATGATAGAATAATTTCAAAGACCTGAGAGAAGGAAATTTTCCAATTTTTTCAAAGCAAAACCTTAATGAATCAAATCACAATACTGCCATCTACTGTTTACCAGCACAATATCCAAATCAATGATTTATGAAGCTAGAAAGTCGCATTATTGAACACTTAAGGTTTCTACAAAATCATGAAGTAAAGGATTGTGCCAGATGGCAAAAACTTCCTCATTTTCTATTATAATACCTGTAATCTGAATGCACAAATCCTGAACAAACACACGCACAAACACAATGCTACCATCTTAAAATCCCTGAGAAGAAATATTAAAGATCAGGATTTTTGATGCCCTAAAGCTCTAAAAATTTTCTAAATTTTCCTTTGCAAGGAGCAAAGCAGGGGAAAGAGGGGGAAATACTCTTTTGTAAGCTGTACAAGCTCTATAATCAGTGCTTTTCCACTGTCAGCCATTAAAGCAAAGAAAAATGAATTGTGCTGCAAGTACTTGCCTATCTTTTCCTTTCAAATGCCTCATGCATTAAATTTTTTTAAGTTTTAAGCTTTAAGTTGCATGAGATGCTTTAAAGAGGAACTTCTACCGAAGTATTTTGTAAATTGTAGGCTCTGAATCTGCTTTTACATACGCACATAGATCATCTATCTCAGGGGTGTTAAAGTCGATTTCATTGAGGGCCGCATCAAGGTTGTGTTTGACCTCGGTGGACCGGGGGCTAGTGTGGGGCATGGCCAGGTGTTTGTGTGTGCCCATGGCCGGGGTGAGCATGGCCATGGTGGGTGTGACACTGTACTCATGTCAGGGCAACTGTGGTGGCCAAGTGTTAAGACAGGACTTCCCTGAGACCATCCCTCACTCTCGTTATAATCTCCTCCCGCCCTCCCCTCTTCATTCTTTGTCCTTCCCTTATTTTTCCTTCCTTGCTCTCTTCCCATCTTCCCTCTTTTCATTTCTCCTTTCCTGTCCTTTCTGGCATGCCCAAATGCAAAGGGGGAAATGTTTCTCCTTGTTTTTAGTTTGTTTTGCTAGCCCTCTGTCAGCGAAAACGAGGCTCGCCCCCCCATCCCGTTTTCACCCTGCCCAAGCTCCGTTTTTGCTGGCAGAGGCGCTGTGGGCCGGTCCTTTGCTGTTTCCAGGCCAGCCCCGTGGGCCACATCTAGGCACCCCGTGGGCCAAATCCAGACTCAGGGCCTTGAGTTTGATGCCCCTGATCTATTTGCATCAGACAGACCATGATAACAAACAATGATTAAGGAACTGCAGATGCAGGTAGAAAATGGTGCCTTGTGAATGCTTGCATGCCATGCAAACGCAGCCATACTATTATTAGTGCAACTATAAACATCTACAAATGTTTATGAACCTTCTTGGTCCATTTCATCTAAAAAAAACCCAGAACAACCAGAAAGAACAGCCAATGTTGATGATGAACATTTTATGTTTCTTGAAGGTTTTGAAAGTACTACGCGCTTGGTTTTGTGACCATTAGTAAGCTGCTGAGTCTTCTTTTAAGGAGGAGCAAATTAAATTTTATTTTTTTAAAAAAATTAGACAGTAAAACTGGAATAAACGAACAAAATTTTAAGAAACTGAGTGGAAAAAGACAGCATAGCATTAAATAAACAAATACAATTATATACAGAAAGTTAACTACACATCAGCAGCAAATTCTGATCATTTTTACTGCAAAGAACAACTTTCTCATCAAAGAGATGTGCCAGGCAATACTCAGCTTGATGCATACACATTGCATTTCTGATAACCTAAGACACCACTGCCTTCCATGAGACTTAATTCATTCTGTGCCCATTTATCGCCATTATCCTAACCATGGAGCACTACTGCAGTGTATACATTGTGCTAAGCCAAAACCAAGAAACCGCCATTATAGATTATTGTGCTATGTGAATCAATAAGTTATTCTGCATTGGGACTAACCATGGCTACTAAAAAGTAGATTTTTAGAAGTTGGTAACTAGTCTGAAATTATGAGTTAACAAATTTTCTTTTTCGATCAGATTTACATCTTCTACCATGGTTAAAGCCAAGTGAGGGTGTGAGGGAAGATCATGGCTATGAGATCAGAAGCATTACTTTTGTTGCTGACTAAACTTACACATTTTACTTTAGTGGGATTCACACCTTGTAAACTGACATAGTTTTTTCTCTCTTAAAAATGTAATTCATAACTAAAGTACAGTTGTTGTTAAGGATCGATTAATGTAGCTATACGCAATGCTATATTTCATTGGAAGAAATACATTTTGTCTGTGGGTACACAGTAAAGTTATATATCTTGTTTTATATCCACACACAAATGGAGCTCTTTAAACAAGGTTATAGGATTATTGTGCATGTAAACTCAAAATAGCTGCCATTTTGTTGTTCTCATAAATACAATATGATACCTCTAAAGGAGAGCATCTGGTTTATCCCGATTCAAGGCAGTAACATGTGAAGCCTGTAATCTAGATTAAAGAGTCATATGTGGCAGGGATTAAAATGGGACTGTACACATGCTTGGTAACTTGGTAACCATGCATGCTGCACTATACAGTGAAAACCTGAAAACATGTTTATTTCTCAAAACATATACCTAGAACGGCAACTAAAGGAGAATTGAACAGAGATTGATTAAAATCCCTCCATTAAAAAATAAATTTAAGACACATCTGAGCCTCTTGTCTAAAAGTAATAAAAGGAAAAGTCCCTGAGCTCCAAGTTAAGATCATCTGTACATGTTTGAACTGTTTCTTTTTGTTTAGTATCATATCAAAATAATTTGACTTTTGGCCTAGATACCCTTCAAAAGCTTGAAGATTGTTATTGCTATCTAAAGAAAATGTTTGAGATCAAAGTCTAGATCAGTGTTTCTCAACCTTGGCAACTTTAAGATGTGTGGACTTCCAACATTGCTGGATGAGGAATGCTGGGAGTTGAAGTCCACACAACTTAAAGGGTTGAAAAACACTGGTCTAAGGTTGATCCTTACTGATTAAGGAAGCATATTTTGCTTGACTAAATAGCCAGTTTTGGGAATCAGTCCACCATCAGGATCCATGGACTTTTTGGGACATGGAAAGCACTAAAAACATTTAATGCTTGAAGGATAAATCTTCCCCTCAGTTTTCTGATGGAGGCAAGGAGAGCATTTTCAAGTAATAAAGTTAAATTGTCAGGCCTTTTCCCAACTCCCAGTGGTGTGGGTGGGAGGGTGAATTGCAATATTATACCATTATATTAACTGTTTCAGCCTGTAGTTTTTCTTCGTTTAGTAATTAATTTGATGTAATAAAATACTGCAATAGAAAATAATACATGTTAGCTATTTTTCTATGAGCGCATTGAATTGATACTAAAAGAAACAACTTTCAATGTCTACTGTAAGAATGGAATCATGGCAATAAAAGAACTGCAGGGAAATAAGATAAAACAGCACATTTGTAGTATGGATCTTAACAAGCACAATTTTTCAATATATAATCTTGAAGATTATTTTAGCATGCTATTATCAATACAGCTAACATTTAAGTCTCCATGCAGAGTAAAAACATGGGGTTATGGGCTTTTTTACTTAACGTTGTTCAGCTATGATTCTGTGTTGAACGCCCTGATTGATCTTTAAAATCCCCGCATAGATACTAGATTTTGATTTCCACAATAGCTTCAAGACTCCTTTCTATATTTAGCTTATTCTGGTTTGAATGAGGCTGCTTTCCCTTGAACGTTGCATGCTTTTGGAATAAAACGGCATCCTTGAAATGACAAATGGCTATCGCTTGATTTCTGTTAGCACAGTCCTAAACCCGAAAACACATACATACGCACACACAAATAAGCATGTGATATGTCGCTTTAAAATCTGCACCACAAATCATTTTTTTTTAGTACTACGATTTTGTGGCAAAAGCATTTGTGTTAATAATAAAACACTCAATTGTGGTGCCCCTCCCCACTTCCAAATGTCACGACTAATTCTGGATGTGCAGTCATTCTAGGCAGAGTACGCATTCTATCACAATATTTTGGTTCAAACGAATGTTCAATTCCTACTTGCCATGTTCACTCCAAGAATCTAGCGTGTTTGAGACTGTATAAATCTCCCTCAGATTGGTCCACTGTCTATCAAATGATGAACATCAGCAAGATAGTTATTCAAGAATCATCTTTAATGTGAAACTGTTGGCATGCTAAGTAATTTCTGCACTGCACTGAAGAAAACATATATCCAATAGTATATAACCTAAAAATGGGGCCAAGCAACAAGCAAATACAATTGTATAATTCTTATATGCACATATAGGATTATACCAGAGGCATCAAGGAAGGATATCAGTATCCACAATCAAGATGGCTCCCCTTCCACTCATAAAAAGGAGCAGGACTTCGGATGCCACCGTCATCTGGACTGTTTTGACCCTCATACTCTACTGGTTATGTGCTGGGACCCCAATCCTTCCCTTTGCATTGGTGCCTGAAAAACCAATCCTTCAAACTCCAGGAATTCTCCACAATTGGACTCCACAGAGTCACAGAGAAGTAATGAGAATTGCCGTACATCTCTGAATCCCTTTCCCTTTGTGCAAGGCAATTCTGGGTGACTACTTATAAAAGGTAAAAAATTCAGCTGCATCATTTGTGCTGAACTTGTCGGAATTCTGCAGCAGCCGTTGACATAGCTCACATCTGCACAAGAAATATTCCAGATGATGGGGAGCAATGATTGTAGAGAGTAAGAGAAATGAATGTATAAGTACACGCAACAAAGTAAGGATTTCATTTACAGAATTGCAGGTATTTTTTTTATGCTGTAATCTGTTAATGAAGATATAGCAATTTCCAGCAGTGGATGTCAAATAGAATTTTGTCCCCCAAAGAGATTCCTCGACATCTATTTATCTTTTTGATGCTAAACCTGTTTTTATGCCTTCCAGTTAAAAATTACTACCTTATATTGCTGTTATGGTTTATCTGGCTGCTATACCCTATTTATTTTTGTTGCATTTGTTTCATTTATTTTTGGATATGCCTTCCTGTGAATATACTGAAGAAAAGCATAAAGAATATTAACAACGTAAGATGGATGTATATTTTGAATTTAAGTAAACTTTCAAACAAATTTTGCAGTATGCATCCTATCCAAGGGCAAAATCCAAATGGATGCATTTTTTCCCTCTTGTGCTCTTTATCTAAAATACACTGTATTTGTAAGTTCAAATTCAGAGAGTCACAAGGAAAGATACTAAGATTTTTTTTTAATAAGAGCAACCCAGAAAAGTAATTTTCACCAGCATTGATTCACATTACAGTACATCAATATTAACAGCATTCTCTTTTTTTCCCTATTTTTGGTACATAAGATGGAACCTTTCTAGATACCCTCATAAGGCATCAGTAACTAAGAGTAAAAAACCTATTAGTTTACAATTTATTTAAAAAATTCGGAAATACACAGCAAGTCCTAAACTTTAGTAGTGCTATCCATACACAACTACCTGATTTCAGAACCCAGTTAAAAGCCCCAATTCTTTCAAGGAAGCTCTGCAACAGTGATGTTGTGCAATATGGATGTTGCTTACTATGACATCCCCCCAGCCCACCCCAGCCCGAATATTACACATGGCACATTCTCATTCAAATTTTGCAATGTAAAAAGTTACAAACATATCTAACCAAATAAATAAAAATGAATGGGTTTGTTAAGTATCCTAAAACCACTATGCAGAATAATGGCTGTTCTCTCTCACAGATTATATACATGGTAATACCCAGCAAAGGGTACACTGCTACAAAACATGTTAAACAAAGAGTAAACTTGAAATGTTTCATTTTTTTCCCCATAATAAAAATCTAGCAGCTTGACTAGCTAATGCTGTTGTGTTTCCTTGAAATTGGGAAGTGTTTAATCTATGTCTTCATCCAGTTCATAATTGTCTTTATCATAAATATCTTTTACTAAAAGAACCCGTACAAGCATATTTTCCAAAGTATTGCGGTCCACTGAAGTGGAAGTATACCAAATGGGACTCTCCGAAGATACTGGGCAAGCTGGCTGCAAATAGAACACGTCCATTCTCTGAGTGAGATTTGACGGGCTGGAAGGAACAAAACAAGAGCAAAATTAATAAGGGGCACATATTATCTTAAATATATGGTTACTGTAATAATCTCAATTTAAAGCAGGGGTGTCAAACCCAAGGCCCGCGGGCCAGATCTGGCCCGTGGGGCACTTAAATCTGGCCAGTGGGCCCGGCCTAGAAATAGCAAAGGACTGGCCCACGGTGCCTCTGGCAGCCAAAACAGGCCATGGGGGAGCCACACACGGCCCATGGAGCCCATTTTCGGACTGGACGGCCTCCTGCAGCATTCTGCCAGCCAAAATGGGGCACACACTCCCACTGCGCCCTGTTTTGGTTGGCAAAGTGCTACAGGAGGCCATCCAGGCTGAAAATGGGGCGTGGGGGACTTCATGTGCCCCCCAGGCCCCCTTTCGGCTGGCAGGGTGCTACCTGAGGCATCCATCCCATCTCCTCTTCCACCCTTCACCACCCCCACCGGCCCATGGAGAAGAACTGCAATGCTGATCCGGTTCTCGGGGAAAAAACCAGTTTTGACACCCCTGGTTTAAAGCATAATATAAAGTAGGTTAGAGCAGAAGGAATATTTATTTACCAGACAGCAGCTATTGACTTTTGAATATCAATGAAATATTCAGTTCATACAGTCTGGATTTCTAAAATACTGCTATTATACAGGTAGTCCTTACTTCTTCTTAACTTGCTCTTTTACTACTTTGGGGTTGATGGAGATACAAATTTCTGTAAGTCCTTGCTTAACAACCCTAATTAGGACTGGAATTTCCATTGCTAAATGAAAACACCTTTAGGTAACATCTAAGCTTTAAGTATAACATCGCCCAACTGCTGCTATAGAGCTGAGCGGGTGAGCTACTGCACCCTTACCCTTCTTGCCCAGCCTGGATTTTGTTAGCTCCAAAACCTGGAGGAACAGCAGAGTATTATAAATATTGGCCTGTTAAGCATGAAACAACTGCTAAGCATGAAACAGGCAACTAGATGTGTGAACATCTAGGGCATTATTTAATACAGTATAAAAGAATGTTGCGAGATAAGATCATTTAGAAGAATTAGCACTGAATGTGAGTGATGTTAAAATTAATATGTAATTTTATGTTTCTTTCCTTTGGAGTGTTTCCAAGTGCCCACTGGTAAAAAATGTAAAACCCAATGAAAAAAGGGTCCACATATAGACTCAGACAAAATTAAAATCTTTTTTTTTTTTTAAATACCTCCTAGATAAATAGCATTCAAACATTTTCACAGGACATCTAGAAGGATCTGCGATGTTTTCCATTTGTTCAAATACTGGCTCATCGTCTTCATGCTTCCTTTTTCCAGTAGTAATTTTATCTTCTTTTTTAAAAAGGAAAATAGTACAATATGATTTTTGTTATTGATTTTATTTTAAAAATAGACATATCATATCACAAAGGACTGAATTAAATACAGGAACAACAGCTATAATGGTGTGACGCTGCAATCACTGTCGTACCTGAAAGGGAGATTCAGGAATATTTTTTAGTAACATCTTTTTTTTTTAGTTAAGTATATTTTTTTCAGCAACTTCATCCAAGTAATTTTAATTGGCTTTATCAAGGAAGAGATGAAAAACCTAAGTCCCAGTTCCAGTTATTTTCCTTTCCTGAATGAAGACTCTATCCATGCAAGTATTTTATCTTACAGAATAAGCTGAGAAACTGATTTTCTACATTTCATTTAAATTTGCTATTTAAACCAAATATATTATTCTAAGTTATCAGTCTCTGTCCCAAGTTGACACACAATTCTGTTATCAGCCCTGAAAAGTTAGTAATTAGTTACTTAGCTTACTTGTTTTTAATTCCACCAATACTTAAGAATAGCTTGTTGAACTAATTAATCTGTAACACTGAGCTACAACCACACAATATAGTAAACCAAAACCAAACAAATCATGTATGACAAAGTATAACGTGTGAGCCCAGTTAATATGAGGAAAAGTAGAGGTAAAGTGAATGACATTTTAAGAATAAACAATAAGAGAAAAATAAGATTATCTAATGAAATCAATAACCTTAAATTGCTATGGCCCAGCTATAGAAAAAGACTGATACTCCACATATAATAGGTTCTGAATTTAACCTCTGGGATAGAGGCTTCCAGGCTGAAAACTGTGGAGAAGGGTTGCTAGAAATTCCTTCTCTCTTTCTCTCTGTTTGACAGAGATCAATACTGAATCAGTACTTTGCATTATTTTACTTTCTTTCCAGAAGCTGTGTAATAGAGCCCTCTGCTTAAGACAGAAACCAATGAATAATAGGAAAAATCATATCCAAGTATCACAGAGGCCCCAGTGCCTTTCTACAATGTCTATTGGCTTTGCAAGCAATGTAGCCCAGTAACTTTGTCACTGGGACAAAAAGTTGCAATACCTTCATTATCTGTTCCGCACAGAGAGGAAACCTGATATCTAAGACAAGCTTTGCTTTCCATTGTTAGAGGATTCTTCTTCCAATGTCTATAAACAGTGCCAAAGGAAAGTCTTAAGTGCTGCTCCACTGTTTTTAGACCAAAATACTTGGTGTTGAAGTAGAATAGTGTATTTAAAAGAACAGCTGGAGAATGGGATCCCAATTGTTTAATCTTCCAGAGATAGTCCTCCTCAACGCGAGAAAATATCGAACCTAACAGGTGAAAAAGAAAAGACTTATAAAGAAACAGACCTAAGGAAACTGAACATAAAAAAACTTAAGAAAATAAAAAAGAGGTTACTTTAATCTGAAAAACATGTGAAATATTTAAGACCAAGTACCTTAGCCCAACAAATTAACTAAAGATTAAACTGTGTTTATAACCCCAACTTTTCTTTACATAGCTTATAACAATTAGTCATGAATTATTCTGGTGTGAATTCTTAAGGAACATAAAGCCAAAGACACAAAATATAAGATAAATTACCATCTGGAAGTATGCTGGGCTGCCAGCTTCTAAGTATTTTATTTATTTCCTGCACAAATGTATGATAATTAGTATCCAAAAAGATATTATCTTCTCGATTGCTTCCATTCAGGTACTATACAAAAGGAGGAACATAAGAGTTAGTATACTCAAAAGAAGATTGCCAAACTGTTTTCGATCATTTGCATGCACATAAAAAATAATTGCATGTGAAAGCAACCTTAATCTAACTACTAATTGGCTTGATCTTTGTGAGGGATTTGGGATTCATTCAAAGAAGCAGGGAGTGATTTTTACATAACTTCTCATTCTCTTCCAAGGATCCCGCAGCAAGTCAATCTCAAAACACATGATTTGAAGGAGCCTTGTTTTAAAACTGGTCAGGGTTTGTTATAAACCATGATCCCTAAATAGTGTGCAATGAAAAGATGAAATTCAGGGAGTGTATGACAGGGTAAATATGAGTAGAACAAGAAGAGACTAAGTATCTAACCCTGGGACCTGCTTCTGTTCATTCCAATTGATCTACATGACATTAAACCATGGCTTTGTAGAAATGTAGATGCAGCTACTATTTCAACTGATAATTCTATGTTCAGTCAATCACATTTATTTGAAAAAAAAAATATAGCAACCACATGCAGATTATCTAATATTTAAGTTACTCACTTCCTGAATCCCAAGACACAAATAATAGATACTGTCAGGTGCATAGTTTTCTCCGTTTGGTCTTCGGACTTCATTTACAAAGTGTGCCAGCCCAAAATTTAGCTCAGTAGAAGTATGTGATATAATATCTTCTTTCAATTTTACTGACTTTGCTGTAGTGGGAAATGTAGGGCATCATGTAATGCTGTCTCTTATTGATAAAATAAAGCACCCAGCAGATGAGTACAAAATAAAGGAAACATATTCAAATATTGCAAACATCACCATAAAAACCTTTAAAACATAAGACATATAGCAAGGGCTTTTCCCTTACAATATTGATTTCTATGCTACGCTTAATGCTTAGTGACTTTGCAGTAATTGACTACATACAATGACCTTGTTTGACTGATCAGATTCTGAAAATGAAGACATAACGTGCCCTTTACAACCCCATTACTAAAACAAAATCTGAATCCATATCCAAGCTCTACAGTCTTGTCTGCTGGGCATACTATCTGTATGTTTTAAAGTAAAGACTTAAAGGTACGTGAGACACTTACTTGATTTTAGCTCATCTAGTACTGACAGATCTTCTTCTAAGTTCCTAGCTTTTACCCAGTGTTTCCATGCATTTACACCATATGCATACTTGAAAGGAAAACTGCACTCCGAATTCTCAGAGCCATCATCTTGAGAATGGTATTCTGACACAGCTTTTCTCTTTAGTCCCTGCCATAGAAATAGACTTTGTTTATTAACAGTGCTTATTAATACTGGACAATCTGCTGTTTCTTTTAAAGAGAGGTGAGATACCAGTAAACTGTAGGCAGCAACTTTGAAACAGGCATTGGGAACGAAAATTGAGATTCTTAAATTAGTTGTGTTCATGAATGTATCCAAAAAGCCAATGTCTATTTCACACCAAAAATTATGACATTTGGAAAGACACACAGCGTACAAAACAATACCAAGAAGCACAAGTCACCTGTCTCATTGCCCCTCAAGATACAATTATTAGACTCCCATCACAAGAAGACACAATCAAAGAAGACACTACTTGTGTTTACCAGTCTAATAATCAATATAGATTATACCTTCTTTTTACTTCGAGGTCTTGGCTGTTCCTCGTATTCTTCTCCAAATACAGGTGGTAGCAAAAATTCATTCTCTGTGTCAAGTTCTTCTGTTGCTGCATATATGTAAAAGTGTAATTACCAAGGATAAGATAAACATGCAGTCCAACATTTTGTACATACATTTATAAATGATGAATTATTTGTTTTGCAATATATTTTAGTCAGGATTCAAAGGTACTTTTAACAATTGTAGGAAGCAATGAAAGTGAATATTCTAGTTATTTTAATTAACTTGATATCAATTACATCTGACATATACTCCATTTTTACTCTCTTTGTATGACACATACACACACACAAATTATTTAAATTATTGGGTCTTTCCACATATAAAAATACTTTAATAACTGAATCCTCATCATCAACTTTAATTCTACTCTGTAGCTTACATAATGCAATTAAATACAGATTTATGTGTGT
The DNA here is from genome assembly GCA_032468015.1 of Mimophis mahfalensis. Lineage (NCBI taxonomy): Eukaryota > Metazoa > Chordata > Lepidosauria > Squamata > Mimophis > Mimophis mahfalensis. The sequence goes on along the minus strand of JANHFR010010052.1, from coordinate 133,031 downwards.
GCTCAAACACAGACACACACGCATATATTTCTGGCACTTTCCAACTCCTATTCCTATATGATCATTTGCATCTTTTTATGCATAGAATTTCTTTGCAAAAATAAGTCAGTTTCTCTCAACTGGTTCCTTCCCAAAGGTGATACTATTCTCAATCCTCCCCATGGGCCTCATTTTGCCAAAACTGTCTGATACTAACTGTTTGAATTCTTGTAAACTCGAGCTTGTGTCAGTAATAATAATACCTAGTCAACTTCATATTCTGTAAGTATCTTTTATAATTGCCTTCACATTTTACAGACACCATTATTATGGGCTCAAATAGTGAAATTTTAGCTTCATTACTACTTTCATGGGCAGTCTGTTTTTAACTTCATGGAAATATTGGTTTGTTTTTCTTGCAATTTAAAGTGTTTTCCTGGCAGAGTTGGGGTGCTCTGAGTGTTTTTCAGTGTCATCTATCATGTTCTTGGAAGTATACTTTCTCTGTAGCAGCACCTGCCCTCTGGAATAAGATTCCCCTGGAGATTCAGATGGTCCCCATCTTACTGTGTTTTGAAGGCTTGGAAGACATGGCTTTTTGCCAGGCCTTTGGTGAAGTTGAATGAAGGTCCCTTAAGATTACACGGTTTAAATTCTCTTTGTTCCCATATCTGTGCCTTGTGCAGAATCACTAGGAGTTGGGCAGTATGTAAAATGAATAAATAACTAAAACCAATTTCCAGCAGCATTGCAGTTGAAAAGCATCCATTTTCCTATATTTAATCTTTTGACAATTTAGCTTTTAGAGTTTTATGTAAGAGCTAGCAGCTAAATGTACTGTTGTCCCATATTCCTGTGATGACTCAGCACCAAGGTATTTTGTCTATATTTATCTCTGCTTTTCTTATTGACTTTGGACTTCTCATGGACATCTTTTTGCGTGAAAGAATCCCTTAATTTCAACCTTTTGCTTAAATATATCTGTGGTCCCTGTTTTATTATTATCCTTTATTTCTTTTCTTTTTTTATATATGTGTTTTATTTTTATTCATAAACATTTTGAACACAGTGTATTGTTAGGGCATATCATTTATGAAAAAACAAAGGAAAAATTAGCAGAAGTATCAACATATATACTGATAACAATACTGATAACAACAGTAATAGAGTGACAAAATAGTTTTAACTTAATTTCTTTTTATATTCGCTTATTCATGCTTCTGTTAATTATATCAAGAAGTTTATAATTGTCAACCCTCTTTGTATTTAGTTCATACCTAGCCATAATCTTTCTTCACCTAGTTTCTCCTCTTATCTCTAACCACTCATAAAATCTGTTCCATGTTGAGCAATATTCTGTGTCTTCTTTGCCCTTTATTTTTAATGTCAATCTATCCATCTCTGTACAGTTTAATATTTTCCGAATTACATCCTTGTCTGATGGGGTGTTCTCATTTTTCCAATATTGTGCAAATGCAATCCTTGCAGCTGTCAATAAATGCAAAACTAAATATACAGTCCCTTTATCATATCCTTCTGGCATTATACCCAACAAAAATATTTGTATTGCTTAGTCATATTTTCCAACCATGTGTGTATTTTCGTCCAATATTTTCTTGCTTTCATACATGTCCACCACATATAGTAATAAGTATCTGGGGTTTGAGTACACTTCCAACGTTTGGTGGACATGTTGCTAAACATTTTTGCCAATCTTGCGGGTGGCAAATGCCACCTATAAAACATTTTATAGAGGTTTTCCTTATATGCAGTA